>CM076582.1:316615479-316800680 GCA_034641835.2 Pinus albicaulis | reverse complement strand
ATTATTTTTATTATGTGTTGGATGTGATTTTGATTGAAAATGTTTTTTTTTAATTTATTAATTGAAAACAATTATTAGAAAAATTATTGCTTTAAGCCTTAGAATTTACAATCAAAATTAGAAAATGTATTTTTATCTAAACTATTTATGAAAAGTTTAATATTGTTTGATCTTCTCTACCATGTCCTTTTTACATATATCTAGAATAATATTATTTGTACAGTTTTTGGTTTTTTGTAACATTTTACTACCATAATCAAAATCTATAGAAACAATAATCTAACATTATAATATCTTGAAATGGAGCTAGCCAACTCAAATATAGTATTTCAAATCCATGGCTAAGTTAGATGAAGAGGCTATGTATTACATATGGTCTTGAATGAGCATTTGGACTCTTTAGATATATATCTAAAGAGTCCAAAAGCTCATTCAAGACCATATGTAATACATAGCCTCCTTATCTAATATATAAAACTTTAATCCATGTGCTTAACCTTAACATTGACACAAATGGAATACAATTTTACTCACTGCTTTATGATAGAAAAATATGCAAATGAATATTGCCCACATATCCGAAGTCAAAAGGGATAGATTAAAAAGGGATGCTTCGGTCATCTATAAAAGATAAATTAAAGAAGCATGACATATTAGTAATGCAAATTAGATATGCGTATCAATTATGTTCATATAACACAACAAATAGATGATTCAATACAAATATCACAGAGAAGTCATATTTATCTCATGGGCCTTCAACTTAAATTATATATCTAGCATTACATTAAGCTATAGGAGATAAATCAAAGAAGTATTTGAATATAAATTAAACATGTGTAATAATTATGTCCTTTAGTTCAATAAATAGATAATAATTTTCAAATGCCATATCTAAGCTATATTTCATCTAAGTAGCTTTCAATTTAAACTTATATCTAATGTTAAATTATATAAAATAATAACAGTAATCCAAACTTCAAAATAATATTTAGAACTTTAGTATAAAATGTGACATATAATTTTCCTATGTGGAAAAACATAGTTACCGAGAGTTCAAAACTCATGCATTTGAATAGAAAGTGGGTATACGAATGAGCAAGTAGATTTTTTCTAGAAATGAGGAAGTGAAGGTTGATAGAGAGCCACACAAAATGGCAAATTCATACCTTAACAAAATCGTTAGATCCTTTTAAAGAAAACGTGTCATATAATCAACTTTCATCGAAATATATGATAAACTCAACCCAATTTTATGAAAAATAGTATACCATTTTTTACATTTCACATAATACAAATATACAAATATTACTTAATTATTGTTATAAAGATTTAACTACCCATAGAGAGATGGCCAAGTGATTGAAACAGGGCATCATCACAATAAAAAACCAAGTACAAATTGTAGTAATCCTAGAATCATGCTTTACATAAGGTAAAATTGGGGAACTCATGACTTGTACCATAGATAAAAAACATTTACCCTTACCAAAAAATATATGATAAAAATTGACAAACTACATAAGTTTAAGCTTAAGGGGATATAATCCTTCTTGCCTTCCATATAGATAATGAAAATGATTGTTTCAAGTCTCATGTTTCTTGTCATGTTACTTTATAAACCTTGATTGGAAAGAAAAATAGGAGGGCAGAAATGTAAGAAATATAAAACATAATGAAACACAACGTAAGAAATAGAGAACATAATGAAACACACACATAAATATCTCTAGACAATCAACACAATTATTTTCCTAGGAAATCCTTATATGGGAGACAAGCAACCCTAAAAAGTAATGATGCTCTAGACTCTTTTTTCCCTAGGAAATCCTTATGGGAGAAAAACAACACTAAAATGTAAACATGCTCTACTCTCTCTTTTCTGGTATGGAAAATATGTTTAAGGTAATCTCTCTAGAGTTAGCTAAGACTTTTGGCGTGTAAGGTTGCTATAAAAACTTAACTTCATACATTTTTCTCTCTAACTTCACACTCCTAGTTCTATTTTCAACTATGGAACAAAATACAATAACACAAAATGGAACTCTTATTCCTCCTAGTGGCCAAGTATTTAACATAGTGTGATAGCCAACTAGGTGTAAGATTTGACTCTGTCAACCATTAACGAGGTTTGTGATTTTAGACCTTTTAAAGTCTTGTTAAAATTCCACATGTAGCTAGCTTGCTATGCATGAGTAATGGGGCTAAAATTTCATTCTCTCGTACCATGGTGGTCAACATGATATAGGTCAACTTACTAAAGGCATAAATTTTGAATGAACTTCATTTGATGTTTTTCTTGCACCATTGGATATATGTATTTAAGTGTAGAATAATGGTCAAGATTTCGGCACAAGGAATAATCGTTTAACCCCCCAAAATGTCATTTAATACCTCAAAATGACTCCAAAAGGTTTTAGATCCCAATTCTCCACCCACCATTAAAATGACCCTACAAGTTGATTCTTTCAGTTTTTTCACTCTATAAGCATCAAAATATATGAAAAATAATATAATTATCCAATCTAGATCATTATTTAATAAATTGTTAAAATTATGAGTAAGATATACATCATGGAATTTAAATAAATAGTGTTAATTCATTGAAAACCCTTGTACATTCCTTGTTGATACTTTGAAAGTAATACGTTTTGAAAAATAATTTGTTTATGGATTCTATTTTCCGCATTCTCTCAACCATATCAAAAACCTTCTTATAATATTTGAAACCTAAGGTCTTTCCCATACCAAAGTATGTTCTTTTAAAACATGTTTTATTGGTGATATGGGTGATTTAGAAATGTTTGGGAGAGCGAAATTCCTCATTTAATATGTACAATATGTTTGGTTCATGCCACTAAGCCAAGAATTTTAAATTCAACTGACTTTTAATATAACCAACTAAATCCTGCAAAAAAAGAATAAAACAATTTATGTTAGGGTTGTGGATTCAGGCATTGAAACAACACACCATGATATTTCAAATTTAAAAATAATGGTTTGAGTCCTAGGTAGCTTAGAATCCTATTTTTTTTCAAAATAAGGATGCACTCCCATTTGATTTTCATGATTAGGTTGTAATCATGAGGCTCTCACTCAAGAGTGGACCTTCCCAAAATCTTGTGACGTCTTGTCACAAACAAAACCATCAAACTGAAAAACACATCATGCAAGAAACATAGCTCGCTGACATATCATTTTTCTCCTTCAAAGAAAAAAATTTCACATCATGTGAATATCTCCATGTACTCTTACATATTGGTGTACAAAACCATCAACCAAACACAAGTCGACAAAACATGTCTCTTCAAACAACTGACTCTCAAGTCAAATAATAGCCCATGTACAAATTTCCATATTTGTTGCATTTAAGTGTGTCAACATAACTCTACTTTCAACATCTTGCTTCATGCAACATGCACCATACTTTGAATTTGCAAAGAAATTCATGAAACATCAAAATACATGCAAGGCCTTAATTGGATAAGAAATCTAACCATCCCTTACCAAACCATTTCAATGGCACTTCTTTCAGCTGCGCTTCATCATGTGAATCATCCCGACCCTCATCGATTATGGAATCCTCTTTTCCATTCTTGTCAATATCTCTTTCCACCTTCTTCAAATGTCGTGGATGACTTGTTGGATACAAAGTCCAACACTTGTCTACAAGGTGACCTTTCTTATGGCAATGAGTAATAAACAATCGCATCTTATTTTCAACATCATTTTCCTTGTCCAATGGGCCTTTGAATTTTTGCCTCATTTATTTAGAAAGTTTCAATGTGCATGGATATCTTCTTCCAACATCTATAAACATTATGATTATTCAAACCACAAAAGGAACATGTGCAAGTTCTTTTCTATATCGTATGTGAATATTTACCATGTTTATCATAATCAAAAGCAATTTGATTAAAGGCAAATTTATACCTTGAACATTCACCATTGTCGCCTTCTTGAGGAGGTGAATTTGATGAGGTAGTGGCTCTCCTCTTAATACTAGCAATGAATTCAATGACTAGATAGAGCTTTCAACATCATCTTCTTTTACATTCTCATTAGTTGCATGATTATTAAAATCTTCTTGCAAAGTGGGTTTCAAACTTTTCCATTCATCATGAACACAAACTTCACAAGCTTAAGGTAATGAACACGAAATAAAATTCCTTCTTGGAACAGCTTCATGTGCGTCCTTGGCTTTGGAGCATTCTCCATCATGTTTTCCATAACCAAGACCCAAATAATTAGGCCCTTCCTCAACAACATTTGGCTCAACTATGCCTTGTACTCAACTATGCCTTGTACATGTTTTCCTTTAACCCTTTACTTGCATAGCACATTTTCATCAAAAATTTGGACCTTATTCCTCTAGTGTGTCTCTCAAAAGCACATACACATTCATTTTGAGAGGAAATTGAAGACAGAAACCAATAGCTAATTCTTCTAACCTTGAACAAAATGAGCTAAATTGTACTTTGATACCAACTTGATTTGAATATGGACAAACTAGTTTTGTTGGGCTATCTCCCTCATCAGTTAAATAAAAATGTGTTTAGGATCATCTAAAGTTAGCCAATTGGGAAGGGGTTTATGTGTCAAGCTTTAAGTGTATTTTGTGAGAAATTTATGAGTTAATTAGCTTTTAAAAACTCATGTGTACAACAAATAAAATGCAAAATTTTTATTTAGGAAAATTTTTTCCCTCAATCCAGATTTCGATCATTCTAACTAACCTTGACTAAAATGAGCTAAATTGTACTTTGATACCAACTTGATTTGAATATGGACAAACTAGTTTTGTTGGGATATCTCCCTCATTAGTTAAATAAAAATGTGTTTAGGATCGTCTAAAGTTAGCCAATTTGGAAGGGGTTTATGTGTCAAGCTTTAAGTGTATTTTGTGAGAAATTTATGAGTTAATTAGCTTTTAAAAACTCATGTGTACAACAAATAAAATGCAAAAATTTTATTTAGGAAAATTTTTTCACTCAATCCAGATTCCGATCATTGGACATGTAAGAGGAAGAAAGAGGGAATTCACTTTTCAAATTCTAGACCTTGTCTAAACCAAAATAAACTAGAGGTTTGGTTTTCAAATACATTCACTTATTTGGAAAAGTTCTAGCTACCAAAAGTCCTTATGCCAATCTACCTCCCAAGAAATGCATTTATTACGTCATTGGTTAGTTTTTAGTCTTACTGTATTCTTTATCAACCTCTTCTAGTGATTCTTGAAAGGTGGATACTTAAATCCTTCCTAAAAATTTGAGCTCTAAAACGAGAAGACATACAAGGTCATTTTAAGTCATTCTTCTATCCAATTATAAAAACCAAGTGAATATTTATACATATTGATTTATGTCCCATAAAATGTACAATATATGTGGAGTTGCCTCGCCCTAAGTGAGATGTTTAACAAACATAATAATAGAGAAACAATTAGTGACGTCACCAAAAGATGTAGCCCCAACTTTGCGTGACATGTACAATTGAAGATCTTATGGTAAGCAGTGTGAGAAGAGAGTCATGGTCACTGAGTTGAGCAAGAGAAATAGTTTGGTATGAAAACCTTACTTGTGATAGGTCTAGCTAGCAGACTACCAAATTACATGGTAATGGCATTCAAAATGTGAAAATTCCCATTTCACTTGGAAATAAGATGGTAGAGAAAGGTATAGATGAAAGGAGATATCCATCTATGCTAAAGAAATCAAATAGTTCTATCAATTCCACCTTGCAACTCTAAGAGACATTGAATTAAATTTCATCTCAAGACGGGGCTTTGAGAGGACACTCTCAAAGCCAACCTTCGTTATGGCTTTGAAACACATGGTAAGTATCAAGACTTAGCAACCTTATTTGCATAATTTTTTCTAGCATGGACCTTAATGTCATAGCCTTCTTTTGCCTAAAATGAATGCAAATTTCCTTGAAATTTGGCTTGCGACATTCATAATTCATGCTCATGGAACATGATTGTGTTGCAATTGTGATAACATCTGCTGTATGCAGAAGCTAATAAAAAATGATCGAAAATGACATTTTTGCTCTGTTTTTTTGAAGATTTAAGGAAAATTACACCAAGTAGCTTCCAACCTCATATGACCATCATGTCGAACTCATCTCAGGATATTGTCCAAGTAAGAGCCACTTAAGCAAGAAATCTAGTATACATGACTCTCCAATTTCAATTAGTAGCAATGACAGTTCTAAGTATGGTGCAAACATTGCTCCAGATCCTCAATGGGGCATGTTTGATGACAATAATTTGGGGAGTGAGAGAGGGAGATGGTAGGAGAAAAAATTCAAGGAATCCACGGGAAATTGAAAAATATATAACTAATAATGTGGAAGACACTTTGTAACCTAAGAGAGAAACCTGTTAGGAAATGGATGAAGTTGGTATTACACACCCAATTGGATAACCTCAAGGAGAAAACATTTCTCCCACTTTATTTGTTGGCATAACCTAGTAAGTGTTATTCACTAGCATGTATTTTGTAAAGGCCTTGACCTAGTTCCCATTCAACTCCATCCACCAGGTTATAGAGGATTCCAAGCCTAATTTCATGAAAAGTAAGTTGGGGATGATCACATTGACATGCTTGATGACGTGTCTATGAAGATTAACTACCTTGAACTATTTTTTTGCGTAGGGAAAGAGACACATTCCCATGTCTGAGCATGAAAATGTTCTTTGATATTGTTAATGCCTCTAGTGTTTACTTCTACAAGTTCTATAGGCAGAGTCTGTAAAGGGCCAAGTAGCCTCTGGATCTCATCTTTTATGAAAGGTGACATATCTAGTAAATGCCCTTACAGTCAATCTCTAGAATGGATCTAAATAGAAGTTCTTAATTTTAATATCCATAAAACACAAAAACTTTAAGGTAAACTATGTACATGTGTCATTTCTCCCACAAACTAGAGTGTATAAGTGGTAAATTTTATACCAAGTGTGCTCCCACCATGTAAAGCGCAATTTGGTGAACTTATCATTTTTATAATTTCTTTTTCGATTAAATTTAGTTTCACACATGATCAATTATTGCTTTGAAAGTTGTGTTCTACATAATTTGTGTACACTAAATTACAAATTGATTTTTTGAAATCTATTTTGTGTAAATTTCGACCAATAAATATATATCATGGAGGATGAACGACAAAGATCAGCCGAATCCCATATGGAGGTTCAGGGATCGGGGGATGTTCACGGTATTTAAATATAATCTTAAATCTCCATACATGTGTGTACATATGGAATTGATTTTTTATTAACTATGTGAGTTAAATTAGTTGTTAATAAGTTTCATATTTTAATTTTTAGGAGGTAAGAGGAGAAGGGTTTCTACTCCATCCATGGAGTGTGGCCATGGTTCAACCGGTCGAGGTATGAGTGGTAACAAGTTGCGTGAAGGGGGTGATATTTATTCCCCCGAAGGCCAATCAATGGTTGTTGGTTCTCAACAGGGTCATTTTGGGTCTGGTTCTTAGCAGCATCATTCTGGGTCTGGTTCTCAGCAGGGTCATGTTGGAGAAGATGTTAACCAACAACATCAAGGTTGCCATCAATTTCAATATTTTTTCATTAAATTTGTACAAATTTTTTTACACGTTTTTTTTCTAATATATGAAATTTTATATATATTGATGCAGAGGCCGAAAATGTTCGAACTAGTGATCAAAATAGACGCAGGGCAGCCCGCTACATTCAAGAAGAAGGCTGTCAACCCAGCACAACTTATCCGACCGAGATTACTGATATACCATGGGAAACCAACATGGCGGAATGCACCTTACAAAGGTGTGAAATACTTCATGCAAAATTGAAAAGAGATCTCGTGCCTTTGTCTCTACCTGCTGAGAGTCGACAAAGCCTTGAAATAGTTACACATTCATTGGGTGAAATGGTAAATGTGTACAGAAATCTTGGGCCAACAACTAATTCAATTGTAGAAATGATGAGAAAGAGAAAAGAAACAGTGATGGGTCCCGATAAATGGGAGGACGTAAAACAAAAAGTTACAAAAGAAGTGGCCAAGTCAATGTTTAATTACAAGGGCCAAAAAGAAAAATGTTGAAGGTGTAGTATTTCAAGCACCCAGACATAGCTTGTTATTTGTATGATAGGCACCTTGTGGCCTATGGAAGGCTTCCATGGAACGATGAGGTTCTTGTTTATTTTGCACAAATTTTTTATGCGGAATTTTTTTTTGGTATGAAACCCAATTACAATGATCTTCCTTCAGAATTTTTTGGCCCGGGGAAAGGTCGATTATATGACCGTAAGGGCGCTAAGCGAGATGTGGAGTTGCCTCGCCCTGAGCTGCCATTGGTGAGTCGACCGCTTCGAGTCGAAACTTTGCGATCAGAGATGGATGCGACTTCTCAAATAAGTCGAGAAGCAAGGGATGTTATGCTCAACAATGTTCATAGCAGATTGGGTGGAGTCGATCTTTGTTTAAATCGACAAAGAGCACGTGAAAATGCACGTGCCAATTTTGTTTATTGTACAGATGAGGAGATTGAAAACATGAATGTTGAAGATCTCCGAACATATGCAAAAAATTGTCGCAATGGTTTGCAAGACCTAATTTTTCATGAGGAAGAGGGCACCGAAACAGTATGTGTTAGTGACCTTAGGGTTTGAAATTATTTTTACATACACATGTGTACAATTTGTAATAAATACATGTGTATGTACATGCATACATTTATTTGTATGTGTACATTAATCTAACAAAAATGTATGATTATGTGTTAAAACACCATTTGCAGTTCTCACACATGATGCGTGATGAAAATTTTAATATCACGTTCGGGACCTCTGGTTCAAACAATGCAGATGGGTCTGACCATCAAGATATGTTGGCAAATGTTAGTGTTTTTAAAGTGACTTTAAAATAAATAATTGTTGCCACACATGTACATGTATGTATATATATAATTTGATAAAATGTTTTAACAGGTATCGATTCCGTCTGATGTTTTTGGGATGGCGGTACCTTCTTCTTCCTTGGGAGATGTACCTTCTACTTCCTTGGGAGATGAGCCACAAGTATGGACAATTTTTCACAAGTTTAAAATTTATGTTTAAAAGTTAGTTTTATATATATATATATATTCTACCTCAAAATTTTCCATTAAAAATTGAGATATATATATATATATATAGAGAGAGAGAGAAAGAGAGAGATCTATATTTTGAGTTATTTAAAAAATTTTGAATTTAGGTTCCTATAGAAGATTTCTTTAATCCGCGGACTCTAGCGACGGAGATAGGAACATCCACAGCATTTGAACAAGTTTTCTTTAGTTCCTTTTTTTAATATTATTGAAAATAAGTTTATATATGTACACATGCATTTTCATTTGAAAGTTTTTAATATATATATATATATATATATATTTATTTATTTATTTATTTATTTATTTATTTATTTATCTATTTATTTATTTATATTTAACTGTACATGTATATTGTACAGTTTACCGCTACAGATGTTCCTATGGGAGAACTTGTTCATCAAATGGAGAGGGAACCTTATGAGGTATTGCATGATTTTTTTGTTATATTTTGTTTTTTACATGAAGTTCTAGGTATATATATTCTCATTAATTTTTAAAACATCAAATTTTAATGTTCAAGTACATGTGCATTGTGTATATAGGTTTCCCATTCACATGATAGGGCGCGGACTGAGACCCTAGTAGGGAAGACGCTAGATCCGTCTCTATTTGATGGACATGATTTGTAGATTTTATTTCAAAATTTAGAAGGTCTTAAAATTTGTTAAACTTGATACAGTTTGATACTTGTGAGATTTACAATTTTTGGACATATTTTATTACATTGTTAATATAATTTGTTTTATTTAATTTTTGGATGGTTTTAGTACTTTTGGCATGTGAATGTGAAGTAATGTTGTCATCTATAAATTAATGTTGTCATCTGAACTACATTTGGCATGTTATGTAATGACGTGTTATAATTTGTTTTGTTTTTAAAATTTAAGTTTTGGATGCTTTGAGTACATTTGGCATGTGAAGTAATGTTGTGATCTATATTTTTTTGTTAAATTAAAATTTAAAAGTTTTAGATGGTTTCAATCTACATTTGGCATGTGATATTTAATGTTAAATTTTTTTGTTGGATAGTTGAATTATCATTGGCATGGCATGTGAAGTTTTTAAAACTCAAGTTTTGGATGGTTTCAATCTACATTTTTCATGTGATATTTAATGAACTTTAAATGTTTAATGTTTTAATGTTGCACGATATATAATCAAAAGGTTTTTAAAACTTAAAGTTTTGGATGGTTTCAATCTACATTTGGCACATGTGGTATATAATGTTAAATGTTTCTATTGGATCTAGTTGAACTATAATTGGCATGGCATGTGAAGTAACGATCCATATATAATCAAAAAGTTTTTTAAAATCAAGTTTTGAACGGTTTCAATCTACATTTCGCATGTGATGTTTAATGTTTTAATGTTGCACGATATATTATCAAAAGTTTTTAAAATTTTAAATTTTTGGATGGTTTCAATCTACATTTGGCACATGTGGTATATAATGTTAAATGTTTCTATTGGATAGTTGTTCACTATAATTGGCATGGCATGTCAAGTAATGTTGCACAAATCCCTTTTGGATGGTTGAAGTACATTTGGAATTTTAAGATTGATTTTGATCTCTCCATGCAGTTTTGTTTGAATGAAAAAATTTCCAATAGGAAGAAGATAGCTTTTCAATGCAACTAACCATGTATCAATTGAGCTCTAATTGAAAAAAGAGTTTAAAGAAGTAGATATATGTACAAATTATCCCTTTAATTTTGATTGGAAATATAAGTCTAGTACATATATATGTTTGTTGAATTTGGGTCAATGTTGTTAATGCACTCAAATAGGTAGCCTTGTTGATTTATTTACATTGTTGAAACTTTTTACCAAAAAATCCAACTAGTTTTTCATCAATGCACATAGAAAAACTACTTGGAACAATTAATTGTGCATTTTAGAACATATCTATCCAAGACAAGTAACATTTTTTATCAATGCACATTGAACATATCCGACCATTGGACAAGCAGATTTTGTACTAGATTTTCAATCAGGATTAGAGATGTGGGTCAAATCCCACCAAAAGTCGGAGAAGTGCTTCGAGTCTCTTGTCTAAAAGGAATTTTCGTACAAAACTATACTGCAGATGATTTATTTACATTGTGTCCATACTTTTTACCAGAAAATCCAACTAGTTTTTCATCAATGCACATAGAAAAACTAGTTCCAATTAATTGCATTCTAGAACATATATATTGAGTACGTAAATAATTTTTCATCAATGCACATAGTAAAACTAGAACAATTAATTTCATTCTAGAACACACACACACACACACACACACACATATATATCCAATACATATAACATTTTTCATCAATGCACATGTATAGAAAAGCTACTTTCATTTGATACTAGAGCACGTGCTTGTACCAAAACAATTTGTACATGTGCAAACACTTGCACAAATAACATAAGCAACTCAATTTTTAGTTGAGTACTGGAAGTTATAAAACATATTTAATCCAAAGATAATAAATTGTTGGACAATTCACTCAAAAAAACTCTAATGGAATTCCATCCTCAATAATCCGTTCATGATCGGATTTTGACATTTTCCATCTCTTAATTTTTTATTTTTTATTTGATTGAACTTCTATCAACTTTATGTGTGCTACACACACCAAGTGACTATATTGAAAACTTATGGAATCAGGTTCATAGTCTTCAAAGTAAACAAAGTCTCCACTTTGATGAGTTTGTCTGAAAAAATAACCTTTCAGTATAATAGACCCTCTGTCATATTGAAATTTGTGATCATTATAGTTTTGTAATAATTTCATTTTTCGTTCAGTGCAACGCATCAAATAATACTTCACATTTTCATCGTTGTCAATAGGTGCAATTACAACAAAAACATCTCCTGCACAATAAAATAAACTTAACAAAATTATACATATTTAAATTTATTTCTAAATTTTTAAATCATTAGAAAGTAATTCAAATGTTACCTTCTCTAACAAGATCAGAAACTCTATCACCATCGGATTATATTGTAGTTTCCTCTGATTGCATTACTTCAAACATTGCAACAGACATTTTGCCCTTTGTATTTAGCTATGTATGTTTCCAATCGTTCACATACATTTTGTTTTCACAAACGTCATTGGATTTTGTGTTGTCTATGCAAACATCACAAAAACAAGAATATTTTCTTTTATCCAATGCAAACACATTTCTGGATGACTTTGTTTGAATTGAATGCAATTTTTGAGTCCCTTTTATTGTTTCAACGTCATTTCCAATTGATCTATCTACGTCTTCGATTCCAATATGCCAGAAAAACCTTTATATGGAAAATTAGAAGAAGAATTTGTAAATATGATTTCAAAATACAATCAAAGATAATCATTGCATGATAAATGTACAATGTTTAAAATTAGATTTCCAATATAAATTAAATTGAATTTACCTTCGCACTTCTCTTGATGGGTTTCTCTCATGGCTTAGAGCAGCGATGCACCATTGAACAACTTCTTCAGCGTTCACAAGTCGGCTTGCAGAGTGGTTCATTTGATATCTTTGAAGTGATCGTTTTATGCATGCTCCTGCACCGTCATGTTCTCCTTTTCCATGGCCAGTCTCAAAGAAATTCCAACAATGTTTAATGAAGGTTTTCTTATGAAGACAACACAACCAAAAGAATGATCGTGCAGATTTGAATTGACCTGTGCATCCGTCTGACCATATCCAATGTTCATTGAATGTTATTCCACGATTTTTCAATGAATCATAAATTTTTCCAAAACAATGTTGTACAAAACATGTATCATGTGTACGATTGTCACTGATATAAAAGTGATATTCTTTAATGATATGTCGATTTTCACTCGTGCTTTCTATATGATCGACATTTTGTTCAGCATGTCTATATAGAATATGGACGAGCATGGAGACTTGGTCAGAATGATAGTATTCACTCTGAATTTATTTTTGTGGAACAAATGTGTAGTTTTCTACAAAATCAATCACTAACAAAATGGTCCCTGGTGGAAAAAATTCACGAGATTTTTTGAATTGCAAGTATTGCCATCAAACTCTATGGGAATGCTTGGTGTATTTGTAAATTTCTGCCTCAAACTTTCTCAAAAAGTCTATCAAAAAAATTTCGTCTTCTAGTAATTCAATTCTTTTAACACTATTTGCACCTTGAATCGATGTATCGATATATTCATATCTCTTCCATCTCACTTTCATGTTGGACAATGATTGATCATTTATATCAATACGATATTTGTTTTGAAATTTAGTCAAATTTCCACAATCATCGCATTTTTTACCACCAACAGATTTCTTTTTGTAAAATAGTTCATCGCTTTCTCTTTCACATAGAATTTGAGATATGAAATCACGGATAGTGGAAGGAGGAGGTGAAACCTTCCATAATGTTCTACCAAAATCAAGGAATGTGTCATAATATAACTCAAATTCCACATGATAACGACAACAACAAGTGTCGCGTACGGTGATAGGTTTTACATACCATGGTTTTTGTTGAACAAAAGCACTAAGTGAAACATGAATTTGACAATTCTCTTCTTTGAACTTGTTGAATAACTCTATCTGAGTGGTTTCCAAGAAATATTTTTCATGTTCTTCGTACTGATTTCGTGCTATTCTTCTTCGCATCACATGCCTTGCAGTTGGTGAAACACGCGAATTGTTCTTCCAATATTCATATATTATTTTTTTAACATTTTATCCAAGTCTATCTTTGTATGGTTGCCTACAAATAGCTCTCCAACAAGCGAATTCATCATTTACATCTATTTGCAGCCGAAATTTTCGATGTTTGTGCAAATTTTTTCGCGATGTTCCCAGTGCTCGTGCCATAGATGTTACCAAACGATTCTCTTGACTACTTGATGAAACCATTGCCATCTGTATTCCTCTACGTACAATTCAAACATCTTTCTCTCTAGATCTCTTAATTGAATTTATAGCACTACTCATATTTTTTATCACATATTCCTTCATTTTTTTATCTTTGGTTGATTTTCGAATACCCAATAGTGTCGTAGCTTTTTTTAATTTCCTTAATGATAGGAGACCTTTCAACATTTGAGTCTGAACTGTCACCCGCTTATTTAAGAAATACTTTTCAAAAATGCAGTTAACATGATATCGTATAACATGGTCAGGTTTTTTATCTCCATATGTGTGAGTGTCAACATTTTCTAACATCTCATTCTCGATAGTGATTTCATCTATACATATTTGAAAAAATAGTACATATTCAATAAATAACTAAATTAATAAATATATCTATAATTTCAATGATATGTGCATGTGTTTAATATATATATATATATATATCTTGTGATTCAATTTCTTTATTTGAATTTCTTTCAATATTTTCACCATCTTCAGTCATTGGTTCAATATCTCTTTCAAAATTTTGTATCTCATCATCAATGTTTTGAGGAATATCTCTGTCTGTTTACATTAAACAAAATATTTTTCAAATTAGTTCATCAAATAAAAATTAAGCTTCACATTTTATATTAGAAAATTTTTAAATATATCAATAGATCATAATATTTAGATTTACATACCTGCTTCAATTTCTGCTTGAGGTTGATTTTCTTCTTCAATATTTTGAGGAATATTTCTGTCTATTTACATTAAACAAAATATTTTTCAAATTAGTTCATCAACTAAAAATTAAGCTTCACATTTTACATTAGGAAAATTTTAAATATATCAATAGATCATAATATTTACATTTACATACCTGCTTCAATTTCTGCATGAGGTTGATTTTCCTCTTCAATATTTGAGAGGGCTTCTAACTTTCTTTTGCAAGATTGTCTCGTCTCTTCTCTACGTTCCTCAGGGTCTCTTTTTCAATCATATTTTCTCGCACAAGTTCTTCGATTTCCCATGATAATAGGGTATGAAGTTCAAAAAAATTCCTTCAAAACATTACACAATAACTCGATTACATAAAATATCACAAAAGATTTAATTTTAAAAAATTCAGTTTAAATTTTTTGCAAAAATTACATACTCCAATCCAAAACACTTACTTTAAAAAATTCAAGAGAAAAATGTCTTATAAAAATAAAACGAAGCTCAAAATATTTACTTCAACTCAAAACACGTACCCAATCCAAAACACTTACTTTAAAAAAATCGAGAGAAAAATGTCTTATAAAAATGAAATGAAGCTCAAAAGATTTACTTCAACTCAAAACACGTACATACCTCTAAGAAATGTCTTTTGAATGTATGTCCAAGAAATTTTTTTGAGTTCAAAACATTTTTTTGCAAAATCAGGTCGCCTCCAAGAAATGTCTTCCAAAAAAATTCTTTAAACCCAAAACAATTATTTGTAAAATCAGTTTGCTTCCAAGAAATGCTCTTAAATCTAAACTTTGAAGAAAATTTTTTAAACCCAAACCAAGATCTTTGTAAAATGAGATGAAATGTGCGAAATGTGCGAAAATTGTGAATGATTTCGCGGCAATTTATATTGCCAAGAAATGTGTTTTAGTAGGGGCTCCGCAAAACTTTCCAGCCGACGGAAAGTTATACAATAGTTCGGCCGAACTTTTGATTATAAGTTCGACCGAACTATTAAGTCGTTAGACTTAACGAGCCGTCGACGCAAAACATAGTTTGGCCGAACTAATGCGTCACCAGGTACGCAAAAACCAGGCTCTGAATATGTTTCTGCAATTTTGGACTGATTAAACTCCATGAAAGGTTTTAAATTAACTGTCGAAACCAAGACAAGCATTTTCAGAATTGAATCTACTTTCAGGAAATATAACTTTTATAGAATTTCATAAATATTTACTAATTTTAATTATTTTTCTAATAAAATGGGTGCAAACAATTTCTAAGGGTCATTGTGATTCAATGAAATCAAAATTTTGTATCTCCCAAAATACATTGTAAAAAAAATTGAAAAAATTATGGGGCATTACATTGGTCCGTCGTCTCTAATGGGTAGCTTTTAGATTTTTAGTTTATAACTTATATGTTAAGAAATTCCTTGTGTCGCGAAACATATCCAAAATACGCAGTTTTTCATATTGGACCAGTTCAAAAAATTCTAGTAATTATGATATGCATCCATTGGCTTTGTAAATATGACAAAACCAAAGTAGACTCTGTCTAGATTGTTGTAACACATTTTGTTTTCTCAAAAACACAAATTTTCAATGAATACAACATTGCGTCATAACATGACTTCTTATGAATCATTTGATTGTTAAAAAACACACACTCAAAGAAACGCTAAGTTGACATATCAAATCTGCATAAAAAAATTTCAAAAAATAAGTAATAGAAAGCTAACAAAATTTCTCACAACTTTTATTTTTATCGCAAAATGAAATTATACACAAAAAAATTGTTATAGTTTGCAGAAAATTGAAGAATCGAAAAAAATGAAATTTTTTTCTCAAAAAAGGGCAAAAAGTGTAACCCAGCTTCACATTTTCACCAATTTATACAAAAATCATAGTTCCTTTTTCTGCAGTAAGACAAATTTTGATGCAGAAATAATTAGGAGAAAAAAGAGCCAACTGGATAACTGCATTGCAAGAGTATGATGTAGAAATAAAACCCTCTAAAATTATTAGAGGTCAAGTTTTTTGTAGAATCCTTGCAGGAGCATCACATTCGCCATCAGAAGAAGATTCAGGTAATGTGCAAATATCAGAGGTAAGCCTCAACGATTCAAATTCACAATATGTTGATCTTATATTTTATTTAAGAAATGGATATGCTCCAAATCATCTCAGTTATAAGACAAAACAAGCTCTTAGATTAAAAGCTAAACAATATGAGTTAGTCAATGATGTGTTATTTAGAAGAAATTTGTATTCTATACTTCTAAGATGCTTAGAAAAATCTAAAGAAGAAAAAGTCTTGCAGGAACTCCATGTGGACCAGCCGGAGGACATTTTGGAGGAAATACAACAGCACATAAGATATTCCATGCAGGTTACTTTTGGCCTACACTTTTCAAAGATGCTCATGAATATTCAAGAAGATGTAAAGTATGCCAAAGTACGTCTGGAAAACAAAGAAAGCCAACATTCCCATTACAGTCGGTCAATATTGAACAACCATTTGAGCAATGGGGATTAGATATAATTGGTGAGATTGTTCCTAATTCTTCCAAACAGCATAGATATATTCTCACAGCTACAAATTACTTTACCAAATGGGTGGAAGAAATTCCATTAGAAGTAGTCAATTCAAAAAATATCATTGATTTCATTGATCAAAATATCATAACCAGGTTTGGCTTACCTACTGCTTTGATGTTTGATAATGCATCTTATTTCTTCGGAACTACTATGATAGATTTTGCAATTAAAAGAGGTTTTAAATTAAAATATTTTGAAAATTATTACCCACAAGGAAATGGTTTAGTAGAATCCACAAAAAAAAATTTGATAGAATAATCAAAAGAACTGTTGATCATAATTAAATAAATTGGCATAAGTCATTAATTTTTGCTCTTTGGGCAGATCAAATAACTCAAAAAGCTTCTATTGGTACTTCACCATTTAATCTTGTGTATGGAAAAGAAGCTATACTTCCCACCAATGTAGTTATTCCATCTCTTTCCTTAGTTCAATTCATTGATGAAACTCCTACTTCTTCTTTACAATTTAGATAAGGTCAAATTCTGAAATTAGAAGAAGAAAGAGAAAAAGCCAAACAAACTCATGCTCATCATCAACAAATAATAAAAGCCTCATTTGATTCAACTTCTGTAATTCCAAATAATTTTCAAGTTGGTGATTTGGTATTGAAATGGGACAAGGCGCATGAGGAAAAAGGTAAACACACGAAGTTTCAAAAAATCTGGCTAGGACCATTTCAAATAATTGAAGAAATAGGCCTATCAACATTACTATTACAAGATTTATCAGGCAAAAAAAATTCTTTGTCTGTTGATGGGAAGATTTTGAAAAAATATTTTTCATAGGAGGTAACCCCTTTTATCTTTGTATATTAATGTCTTTTGTTTTTCTCTTTTAAAAATAAAAGGTTGTTTAGTATTAATATTTGGCTTTTCAAAATCAAATCTCAGATGATTTTCTTTGGATTTCTCACTTATAGAAAATGGAAAATGTTAAGGAAATTAAATTGAAATATTTCGAGAAACAGATTGATTTTATCTTTCTAAAAAATGAAATTTCAATGAAAATAGTTATTCTTTGATGAACTCTCATTTTTATATAGCATGGATATTATTTTTATCATTCAAGAAAATAAACTTTAATATAGTAAAAACCTTTTGCAGAAAAGCAATCTGAAACTCGATATTATCGTCCAGAATCTTAAAAATACCTATGATCCATCCCATTCGGAAAATCTTAAAAATTTTCAAAAGGAATTCAAAAGAAAATAAAAATATATGATTAGAAGAAAAACTTAAAAGATAATAAGTCTCATCACGAGCTTGTTTACCATGTTCATAAAAAAAAAAGTTAAACTGACATTACCAATATTGTCTACCAAAACAGGTAATGACTTGAGATTATATCAAAAAGACAAGGGGTCTCATCAAGAGCCGGCTTGATTAGTTTAATTACTACTAGTGAATGTCATTGTCATCATTTGGTTACCAAGCCAAGAAAATGGCTTTTAAGTAAATAAAAATTCAAAAGAAAATTCTCATAAATTAGAATTTACTTATGAAAATTATAAGAAATATTGGATAGGAGAATGGATCATTGCTGGATAAAAGGTAACCTTGCCAAAAGCTTAAATTGTCTATTGGAACAGAGGCTCTACCTGTGATAAAAGAGTAAATTTTTATAAAGCTGATCTATAAAGGTTATTTACTTTATATTTTTAAACTGAGTAAAGACTGATATATATTTTCATACTTATATCTTTAAAAGAGGAATTCTTATGAATAGTGAGTAAGAGAAATTTTCATTATTTAGCAAAGATATTATTTAGTTGAAATTTCATTCCTTTAAATATTTTTATTTTCAAGAAAGCTTAGAAATTTCAAAATATTTTTATCAGAGACATTTGGTTCACCCAAGTGAATCACCAATTGTTATGTTATACAACAACCCCCCATTTGTTTCTATAAATAGGGACCATTTAGAAATAAATAGGAAATTTTTTTTATAATTTCCTAAAAAATAAAAAACTTAGAAAATAAATATTTTCTGTTTTTTGCCTTGTTCTTTTAAAGCGCATCACATATCACATATCTTATTTCAAAAAGACCCATAAAATGTAAAATATGCGAATTGCGATATGTGCTCAAACTTTTTCAAAGATATGATTTAAAACTTTGCAAAAAGCCTCAATCATCGGTATATTTACTTTTTCGCACCACACTTCACTTAATCAATAAAAGCTTTAAGAGAAAAATGATATAAGTTATGATACCCGCGGACCTGACATGAAAATAAACCAATAAATATAAAACCTTCGGCTATCGCGGTCACTTCAGTTTTTCACAATTTTCATTTTTCTCAACTTATAATATACGCTTAATCGTTATCCCATAAAATTTGTGATCTGCGATTTGCACAGATCGCATTTCGCTACCTTTAAGGGTAAGTATCACGAAATATTATAAGTTATAATCTGCGATATGCGCATTAACGTCATTTAATGAATCAAGCGTGTAAAACAGCTTGTGTCATATCAAAATGATATTTAAGATCTTAACGACTTTAAAGCGATTGATAGATCTTACGTGTGGAGATATGTGAAATATTAAATCATAAATTATGAAGGATGATTGATGTTATATTTTAATAGATTGATATCTTCTCGTGTGTGTTTGAAGTAAATGATTCATTTATTTCTTTGATACTCCATACTTGTAAAAATTCGTTTTTCTTTCAGGAAACCAGTTAACGAATTGAAGAAGAGAAAAATGAGAAAAAAGGGTAAAGAAATTTCTCAGACATCGTCCACAGAAGACATAGATATGTCTCCATTATTCTCAGATATCGTCTACAACAAATACTGCGGCAGTTCGACATGGGAGGTAATGTATAAACTCTTTGAAAGTGAAGGACCAAGGGTGATAAACAAAGTTTCTTCAACAAGAACGGCTTCTACCTCTGAAGTAACTCTTTTTGACGTTACATGCTCATACATGCATAGGATAGCTGCAAGACCAAATATTCTTCCTTATACAGGCATGGTTAAGTGGGCAATTGACCACTTAAACATCAAAGATAGGATTTCAAGAATTCGAGGGGAGAAACTATGGGTTCTTTTACGGCAGAGAATTTAACATCAATGTACCATCTACTACCCCCACAATAGAAATACGACAAAGAATATTTGCAGAATTTTAGAGAACATCCAAACCTTATCAAATTCATTCAAGAATGGAAGGATAATCAGGGGAAATTGAAGCAAGATAAGTTTGGTACGTACCCAATTTCCAAAATTCCTAATCCTTACTGTTATGCCGTTGGTATGTTATGTAGAATATTTTCCAAACCAGATAGCACTAGATTCTCAAGAGACTGTGTTCCCCTAATTGATGCAATCATCAACTCATCAGTTTTAAATTGGGCAGACATCTTATCCAATAACCTAGCCAAGCACATAACTGAATATAGGAATAAAAAAAAGTATTTAATTCATAGAAATACCTCCCTTTTATATGTCTGCCTATGTCATGGATGTTATCTGTTTCACTTCTAGTTTTCCTACTATGGGTTGGAAATGGACTACCAAGGACCCTACCCAATTCACATCTACCACAGAGAGCTCTGGGACTCAGATTTCCACTTTCACTTCTATAAAGTCTGTTATGGAGTCATATTGCCTATACATCAGATGAATTTTAACAAAAGGGCTCCTAGGGTTTCTGAAGAAGCCAATGTAGACATTCTTCCAGTAGTTAGATGGTTTGTTGAAGAAAATTTTACATATATTATAGTATTTGGGAGTTATGCTTCTCCCCATGTTTTACCCTATTATGTTCCCTATAGGTTACTTGTGAAAGAAATAGCTTATCATCTTATCAATGGTGTTATGAAGCAGCTAAAGGACGCTAAAAAGGCTATTTGGCCTAATTTCCCTCTACAATGTGACACCTTTGCTTTGTCTAATATCAGCCATACTTACAAGGAGGTTCCCAATATTCAGTTATTGAAATTTGCATTTATGCCAAGAAGAGTATATGATCTAAATGATGTGATTAAAAATTACATCACAGAGCTTAAGATAAATCCTTTTGTAAAAGAGGAAGATGGATTTGATAATCTCTTCCAAGGCATGGAAAATTTCTCAGATATTATCAAATATGTATCTATTAAACTAAGTCAAAAGGATGTTGAAGCTTTTCAAGCATACAGAAACAAGAGACTAGAAAAATCCCCTCTAAATTTGTTAACTATTGAATATGAAAATAAACACACACCAAGTGTTAGTCTAGATGATGAAATAAAAGAAATTTCTGAAGACGAATCAGGTCAGTCACAGCAACAATCTGATAATTCAAATCATTCTGAAAATGAATCCGAATCTAAGAAAGAAAATTCAGAAAAGACAATTGACCAAGTCATTCAGGAGATAGAAATACTGGAGGAAACAAGAAATAATGGGACAGAATCAAATTCTGAAACAGTTCAGCACAGTCACAACATGCTAGATCAGTCTAGTTTACTGCAAGCAAAAGATCTTATAAATGAATGGGAAGAATTTTCTGAAGCAATAAAAACTCCCAAAGAAAATCCCAATACTGATCAAGAAACAAGTTTCCAAACACCAGAACATTCACAGAAGATAGTGGAGACTGTCAATCCACTACAAAAAGTTCCAGCAATGCATGAGAAAGAAATCATATCAGCCTACCCCACAGATCAGATAGTTCTACAGATTGAAGACATTCCTTCATTAGACATTTTCTACAATCCTAGTTACAAGGCTGTAGTTAAAAGAAATAAAAGAAAGAGAATTGATGAAACAACTTCAAATCCTATAGATGAATCAGTTGATGTACTATGGAAGTATTCCTCAGAAGATCCCACTGAACATCTAACCAAATTATCACAGTATGCAGGGGCATATGCTAACGCTATTGTTGATGAAGCTACTGAGGTTATAATGTTTTTAAAACTAAAGGAAGCCAGAGTACAAGAATTAGAAAAGTTGTTGAATGAAAACAAATCCAATTCCAGTGAGCAAGTCAAAGTAAATGCAGCCCAATTTCACAAAGATATTGAAAGCCTCAAAGTGCAACATCAGACAGAGCTTAATGAAAAACAAGCACAGCTGGAAATAGCAATGACTAAGTTACAGAGTCAACCACAATTATAACAATTTGTCAAAGAAGGACTCGATTTAAACACCAAGTTAAAGAAAGAATAAGAAGTGTTTTGTCATCAAGCCTCTATGATTGATTCTTATTGTGATTCAATTAAAATAATGATCCAACAGATACAAATTCAGAAACTGGAATGTGAAAGACTTGAGAAGAAAATCGAAGAGCACATTCAGTGGCAAGTTTCAAATTCGGGAAAGCAAGCTAATCTACCTCAAGTAGATAAGCTTCACAAAGAAATGTTATTCACAGAATGGGAAGCGCAAATCAATCAAGCAGAGAAAGAAGGGGCCAAGACATCCAAGATATCAAATGAGATCATTGAATCTATGTGTGAACAAATGTCTAAAACAGAACTACTTAAGGAAAACATGTCTGATGTGTTTTCAAAAACAAGACAAGTAGAAATGAAGTGGAGACAGAGAGCAGATACACAGGAGGAAATGATCAAAAAGGTAAATAAGTTTGATCAGGAAAATTACTGGAATTTTCTGATCAAACCTTACCATCAACATCAAACTCTTCAGTCTCTTACAGATTCAGTAAAAATATCTCAGTCAGTAATCTCAAATGTTATTTTCAAGCCATGGATCCGATCATGGATATCAGAGCCAGCACAGCTCAAAGAAATGTTAGATATTTTCCAACTTCGTGACCACATTCAGAAAGAAGGGCAGGATTCGCAAAATCAAAATTGTTAGTTTAAAATTCCTAGATTGTTGTTTAAGTTAGCCTTTTGAGGAAGGTTGTTTGAAACCTCCTCTATATTTTGGTAATAATTTATTTTAGTTTATAGTTAGTTTTAGTATTTAAACCCTTCTCATGCATTTAGAGAAGGGTCCAGAAATTTGTCAAAAAAATTTGCAAATAATGCACTATTGTAAGTTTGTGAGTGCTTTAATGAATTAATGGAACACATTTTGTTATCTTTTAATGACTAAAGTTGTTTAACTGATGTTGCACTACTGTACTCTTTAAATTGCTCGAAAGTAAGAAGGAACAGATTCATTGCTGTCAGTTTACATGAGTAGGACTTCGTACATATGGTACTTCTATTCACTTGTATTAAGTCTTATTCCTTAAATTGATAGTTATATTTTTATTGCATTATGTATTTGAAATTCCATCATATATAAATATTACATGCACTTATGCTCTAATATTTAGATATGGTTTCTTATTGAATATGTAATCACACTGATAAATGCGATATATATTTCACAATTCTTCTATGCAAACTACTTTGTTAGAAGAATAATTTTACATAATTTTCATCTCTTTCAACTATAAATGATCTATATTATTGATAGATGAAAGATATCATTTTAGATTGCATAAAGGAAAAACACCCCGGGTATATATTAGATTAAATATTTTAGATAGACCCATATAGAGTAAAATCATTATCCATTTGCAAGCTATATTCACAACACCCTCATAAACATCCTTATTGGGAAACTAGTCCCATTATCCCCAGTCAGCCACTATACCAAACACAAAATGAGTTGCTTTAAGGTCCGGACCGGGTGGTTTTCCCCCATGTTTTGGCCACGGAATTCCGAGGCCTCAACACGTGGTCAGGTAGATTGCCTAAAATCATGGCTCAAAAATAAAGGTGTTTACTCTTTCAAGGATTTTCCAAGAATTATGATTAATTGTGTCAGATGGGCCAGGAACGGTGCAATCTTTAACCCTGGGCTCATCCCTATAGATATTATCAGTGGCTTAATAACAAAATTGTGCATGGAACAAATTTGTCCTGAAACCCATGCGACAACATATCCTAATCATGACACCCCTTACTTTGATTACTCCTTGGTGGTATTTTGATGTCGTTGCACAAGGGCATCTACAACATTGTAGTGTTTGTGTTGTTATATTCATCACTCAATGAAAAAATACAAGTTAGGTGCGCACTTCAGTGAGGAACCAACAACATGGCTAAGTTCATTGCACTTCATGTCCTACCACACACTACATCAGATAAAAATGTAAAGAGATTACAAGTGATGGGAAAATCCAAACTAGTCATAGGTTGGGCAAACAATAAAGCACAAATTGAAAACATCTACCTTCAATCCATCCTACATGACATCAAGGAAACTCTTAGCTCCTTTGAGTGGATCCCATTTACACACGTTATGCGTGTATGAAATACTATTGTCGATGGCCTCTCTAAAGATTCTCTAGAGCTCATGACAAGCACCTTCGTCATCTTTGACCTCACAGATGGAGTGGAACATGACCAGATGGTCTTCCATGTATAACAAATTTACAAAATTGTAAGTTTCTTTAATTCCTCTCTCCTTTTTGGGATAGTTATATATACTATGTCTAGTGCCCTATAACCTTTTTAGTTTTTTTGTCAGCGCAATTATGCACTTTGGTACAAACAATAGTTATATTCTCTTTGTGCAATGATTTTTTTCGGGTCTTATAATATGTTTCAGTTTGTATAAACAACGTTCTTGAGTGCTTTTGTGCAGTCTAATGTTTCAAGAAAAGTGATGTAATGCCCTAGTCATATACTACAGTGTTATGGACACTACTAGATTATCAACGATATTCAAACTTTTGTTTAAAACTAATAGACATGAAAACCCATGTAAGCAAAGCCATTTGTATATTCACTCATAATGAATATAATTTTTTTTCTTGCAGAATATATATATATATATATATATATATATATATATATATAAGCTTCATTCTATTAACCGATACAATACTACATAATATCAAAATCCTTTTGCCATGGTCTACCAAATTGGAAACTAGACCGACAACGAAATTTAATGCCTTTTGTCCTAAGTGTCCATATACTAACTGAAAACATACAAAAAATTATATTGACAAATACTTCATTATACAAGACATTATGCCACAGTGCTAGTAAATTCCAAGTAAAGTAAAAAAAATCATTAGTTAACTAAAACCACCAAGAGGACAAGGAAATATCAATAGTGTCTGGAATGGTTGGATTGAAGGGAGATGTTGGATTTGGATTGTTGCATAGTTGCTCCTTAATGCAAGCCAATTGTTTATGTTCTTCCACGCCTATTGTGGTAAAACACAATTCCCCCATTTTTTACTTATGTACTTCAAATAATGGGGACCCTTTCTGCAAAAATTTTGGCTAAACACTTTTTTAGGGTTTTCATTAAATTAATTATCCTACATTTTTGTCATTTTTTATCTTCCTCGAAATTTTGTTTTAATTGTTTCATTGAATCTGGTTTTTCCTAAGCTTTCTAACAATACTTGTTTTGCTCCATTTGGTCAACTGGTTTGTAAATGGCACTCCTTTGAAGTTTGATCATTTTTTCACTTGGGTTTAAAAATGTATAAAGTGTACCAATATTTTAATTCTCGTAGTTAAAATAGTTATTCATTGTAAATATTAACTTTTAGTTAATTTTTACTAATTTTTCACTAACGGTCCTACAAAATGACCTAGCTAAATTGTATAATAAACGAAAACATGTTTCGAGATCATGATAATTTACTACAAGTTATTTTAAAAACAAATTGTCAAACCCAAAACCCAGAATTGCAAAAAAGCCGAAGTCTAATTTGTAGAATGGTTAATCCAACCTAAAGGTTTTTTTTTTAATTTAACAATAAAAATAAAAATAAATTACAATAAAATTTTCTTTGCGCATATCGCAGATTTTAATTCTTAACAAAATAATTTCGCAAACAAATTGCGATTGGGAAAATGCAGAGTTTTAGTTTTATGCAAAGTTGATTCACCTTATAACTCTCGCACTTCCACCTCACTCACCCTTATCTTCTTATCACTCCAATCCATACTCTCCTCCTATCTCTCTCTCACGTAGCATGCTTTGTTTTAGAATTTCAATTTTTTTAAATATATAAAATATTATATTTTTATTATAATAATTATATTATAATTATAATATTTTATTATAATTTTAATATAATTAAATTATAATATTTATATAATATATTTATATTTTAAATCACTTTTAAAATTATTTATTTTTATTAATTAATTTTTGTCTGTAATAAATTAAGATTAATAACATAATTGTAATTAATTAGCATTCATAAATTAATAAAAATAATCTAATTTAGGATTAGAAATTAATTAAAATTCTGATTTTTAGTCCAAGCAACAGAAAAATTCAGATTTCTATCGATTTTAATACACCAACTTTATAAGCTTATAAATGGAGTTTTACTTAGCCAAATGAGGCCCAGGACGGTTCATTAGATATATAAAATCATGGAGAACATTTATGAAGTTGTTTCATTTCCAGATTTGACCATTTATTAGGTCTAAAATTCATTAGAAGATCATGCTCCAAATTTTTAACAAAATAAATTTTCTAAATTTTATTATCTGCATTTTAATTTGTCCACAACTTCTTCTAAATGAATATCCATTCGTCAATGATATCTTTGGCCAATTATATCATCACAGGAATAAATAGAAAGCTTAGATTTCCTCTTCAATTATTTTTTTAATTAATTTTTTATTGTATTTATTAGAATTTCTAGATTTTGCATTTTGATTTTATTTTTACACTTTAACTTTGTTTTGGTTTATTTTTGTAGGAAAACAGCTGAAGAGATGAGAAGAAGAATATCTCAAACATTGATAAGGCTCCAACAATTGAATAATATTATTTGAACCAATGGAAATTGATTGAACAAAACCACTCTTCAAACAAAATTTCTTATGAAGAAATCCTTTTGTAAATATTATAAATAGTAGATTGCAAAATGTAATAGGGGCTTCTCTCCTCTGCAATTATGGAATTCCTGATGGCACTATTGTCTAGAGGATTTAGAAGTGTAGGGTGAGAGGAGAGGAATCTCAGATCTGAAGATTATTGAGGTTTTTATTTTACATTCTGAGTTATGTATAATGAACAAAGTCTTGCACTACTGTAGCTCTGATTTTGAAAGCAGAAGTTCAGGCATTGTAAAAGACTGTTAGAGACCAGATCTGGAGAAATGGATTTAATAAATTGGTATTTATAATACTATTATTTTAAATGTTGGTTTCATTTTATAATAATAGGAATGTGTCAATTCACTCGCATACTCGTGCACTTATGTCAGTATGAGTAATTTACCTCAATTTATGTTATTATTTATCTCTACTCTTATGGGATGAATTATGATTTCTAAGTAACTATTTACTCATAAATCAGTCTTATAAAATTGATTTATTAAGTAGTGATATGTTGTGAACTATTTCTGCATGTTATTATTTAATTATTCAAGTTACTAATTAAATGATAAATATCATTTTGATAACTACTTCCTGAGTGTTTTTGATTGATTATTTCAGTTAAGATGTCTCTAGATAGAATTTGTTTGGTATTCACAATATGAGTTAATTGAACTACTTCGTTAGCTTGATATTCATTTAAAACAAACATATGTAAATCTCAATTATTTAAAACATATTGCTCTCAATTGGGATAGATCTATATTTTCCTAATTGAAATAGGATTAAAATAGGTTTTTTTCTTGCATCTTAGAATAATATTGCATTTAGATTAAATTCTACATCCCTAAAAAGTCCACTTCCCAAAGAGGCAAAACTTTAGTTGTGGCTTGGCTAAGCCCAAATTAGCTTAAGGATCACTTTCTTGTCTGATCGGCAAGAAATATGATCTAATGTCTCTTTCCCATTGGTAGATAAAAGTCATATTTTAAGCCAATTGAGATTGAGAGAAGGTAACTGGACCTAGTTAAACCAATCGGAGCCACCATTCCAAACAGAAAAGGAATTGCTTTAAGGTTCGAACCGGGTGGTCATCCTCTATGTTGTTGCAGTGAATTTCGAGGCCTCGATATTTTGGCGCTAGAAGGAAAGCCTAAGACTTGTTTTACTTTGGAGTTTTTGTATTCTAACATTTTATTTTTATTACAATTGCTCCTCTAAAACTTCCAATTTGAAGTTGTATTTCTAGTCGTGCATCTTCCAATACTCCACTAGAAATAGTAAGACACTTGTCTCAGGTAAAGTTTAATGGTAAGAGGAAAACTTATGCATTTAATTATGCTTTACAATTCATTCAAAAAATTTCAAATTCTGCTTTTCATGAAATTGATGAAGGTAATTTATGTAGGATTTTTACTCTTACATTCTTGGAAAAAGACAAAAACTGGTGTAAATCACTTCCAGTTGCCTCAATCCACACTTGGAATCAATTTATTACAATCTTACTTTGTAAATTTGATGGATATATCTACAAATAGGTATGTGACAATTTTGAAGATCTATGAAGGTTTGAAAATGAGTCTTTAATTGATTTTACCATCAGGTTTCGTTTAAATTGTTTAAAATTTTAAATTGAAGATAAACCTTCGAAAACAGAATTATTAGATTGGTTTGAACATATTTTCTCGCTTCCTTCCATTCATGATCCATGTGAAATTATTTCAAGCTTTGATCAATCTCCTTCTAAATTCATTGACATAAGTGAAAATTCCAATATGGAGGTACAAATAAATGATGATGAAGAGGCTTCTATTGTGTATAATCAATTCCTTCAATTATTGCACATTTCTTATAGTATTGAGAAATATCAAGGTGCACCTTCACATGTCCATGAATCTCAATCACGAAGCTTAGAAAATTTCACTAATCAATTGCAAGAAAATATTAGCAGCAGTATTGAAGAAGATACAGCTTTGAAATCTGAAAATCAGTATGTATTAGAATCAGAAAATCGGATCATAATCCGGAAAGTACCAGTAGCGATTAAAGTTTCCAATAATACACAGTATGCTGTACAAATTTCTGAATTCTTTCATGATGAGCAAATTCCAAATTCATATCAACAAAGCAACATTCTTCAAGAAAGCATAAGTAGTCAAGAAAATGATCTTAAATCTGAAAATTGCAATGAAGAAAATACACCAGAGTGCTCAATAGAGACATTTTCAAATGCAATGTTTCGGATTCATATTTTTCTCTTTATCTTGATAATTTTTCTAATAGCAATTTAACCTCCCTTCACATTAAAGATATTTCAGAAAACAGAGAGTCTGATCTAAATGAATTACGAAATATTTTTTATCATGATTGAGAATTAATTAATGATCATTCTTCTGACATTAATGAACATGAGCTTAATATTCCTTCTTGTTTTGATACATTGAATAAGATCGAATGGAATTTTAATGAATGTATTGAAGTCATTTATGATAGCTACTTTGACATTGAGGATATTGATTTATATTCTTTACAATTGAATCCTCATGATCTAAGTCTAATCACATGTGAAAATGAAGAACAATCTAATTTAGAAATTGTTCCAAATAGTTCTCATTTTCAAACAAATAATCATACTTATGATTTCAGCATTCAAGAAACCATTCCAATTTATGATTTATATGATGATCAATATTGCATTCCTATTCAAAGTCATATCCTTCTCTCTAATTCACAAGTGGGTATCAATAATCATTCTAATTGCATTATTCTACCCAATTCTTGTGAAGAGGAAATTACTTTAAGTCACTCCCAATTGTGTTGTAACAATAATTGTAACACTAGTGTAAACTATGATTCAATTTTGTTATTTTTTCAATAATTAATTTTAACTTCAAATTTATTTTTTGTTTTTAATCCTAGATTTTTAGATACTTTGTGCTAGCATATTGAGCAGCTCAATATTAAACACTCAATTGATGCATTACCTCAAGGAAAAAGTCAAGATTTAAATTATAATTGTGAACATCAAAAGTTATTAAACTACCAATTTCAATTGATGTTCATTCCTTATCAATTACTTCTTACTTCTCAAGAGCAGTGCCAACAAGAGAATGTATTTTCACTTTATGACTAGCAATATAATTCAACTAATAATCTTTTGTTGCATCTAACGCACTTCCATCTGTTTTTCATTGACTCATTTGAAAAACATTTGGAAAGTTTTCCTTCACGGAAGATCGCTAATAATTTAGCACTTAAATATGACTTTAACAAAATCACATAGGCCATTGTTTCTCAAAGATCATTTCTACAACCTGGCTTGTCATCTTCTCTTTTAAACCTCTCCCATTCAACAATGGAAATCCACCCATATTTCTATGATCCAATTAAAATTCAGTTAGAAAGGAAATTTCAAGAGAAGGCAATGGTGAATAATCTACTAATAATAAACATACATTCTGCTTTCAGATTTAGTTTTTATAGTTTAATTATATTTGCATTTTTACCAATGTTTGACATGTACATACATGCAGGAATTAAAATGTTTACATGGCTTCATTGGAAGTATGACTATACCTAGTCATGTTTCCTTTATTAAGTTAGAAATAGGAATAAATTAATTTTCTTTTTTGTTTGCATGTATTTCATTATTTCAGATTTTCAATAAAACAAGTAATGAATCCAATTTCTTTTGGGCATCCCATTTTAATTATAGAAAAGCAGCCTTAAGCATTTTAGAAGCTCTTGAATTATATGATCATACTTATCTGTCAAGCCTCAACTTTCTTGTTTTTCAAAATTTATAACATTGATCATATATGAAGAAATTCCAAGAAATTTGTACTACTTGACAAATTTTTGGTTCACAAGTAGTTCTAAGAACTCCTTTTTACCACTTTTATCTTCTGATGTAATTTTGGAAAGGATGCAACTTCAAAAAATTCATTACTGAGCATTTTAGATTAAAAAAAAAAAGTAGGTGATGTTGAACATATGCAAATTTTGAGAAAATTTGGGAGAACTTGAAGCTTCAAAGAGGTAAAACTTACGATCAAAATTCTTCCAGATCTTCATTAACTTGATTATGTAGATCAGAGATAAGCAAGCAGCCAACCCTTATTTTCAAAATCTGCAACATGTTCAGGGAAGTATTTATGATTTCACTTGAAATTTGAAGAATATCTAAATTTTGTTTATATTGAAATCCTAATAAGTCTTAATAAATTGTCGAAATAATCATATCAGATCATTTTATTTCACAACTCTCTTTATAAGAAATTTCTGATAAAATTAATTTCCAATTAAAAAATTTCGACATTTAACTAAATTATTAAAGGTTTATTTATTATAAAGAAATGTTAAATCACTCACTTTCTTTTTGAATTGAATACTTTAAAGAAATCATCGACTCCACATATGGCTCATTATATATCGCAAATCGCATATCGGAGGCTCTGAAATGAGCATACACTAAATATATCTGACCTCCTGATATTTTCATTCCCTCCCATCTACGATGATCTCTTCGTCTGATATCACATTATATGTATCACAACATTTTATCAGAGAAAGCTCTTAACAATTCCCGATAGGAAACCTTCGATTCATATCTTCTGAATCAATTTCAATACTCTCACTCATTTTCCGATAAAATTACTTCGTCAAAATTTCAATGTTCATATAACCCGAACCCGATATGACATTTAAATCCTCTTTATATACAGATATCGCGTTCGTTTATAAAGCACAAATTTGGTAGGCACATATATTTAAAAGTTCTGATGTCCCAGATCCAATATGAAATTAAAATTCATATAATAAAAATATCGGGTCTGTTCTTCATCGCACATTGGCGCATCAACGAAATTAAATTTCGCATATCGATAATTTTAGTGGTTATTGTTAATACCTCGCCCGGTAAAGTATATTAGTTGCGATGCGATAAAAGACGAGGTAAGGATATTCCGATGTGATGCTGCACATATCGCATATCGCACGAGATAAGTAATATGTTAAACGATAAAAGTTGCAACGAGCGATGTGGAGTTTGCTGCAAATTGTGAAATCGCAAAATCCCAAAATTAAAAAAGAGTTAAGTTCTGAAATCTGCGAGAAGGTAAATTATAAAATATGCGAAGTGAAACCATGCGTGATTGGTCACCGTTTGTGTGGGTCGCAAAACCAAAGTTCCGCGCATATATTTTGATATTTGCAATTCCATTGCATTAGTCATTTACCACATTTTCATTATCGCAAGAATAATATCGGTGTTTCAGTTCATTCACAAGTTTTAATCTTCTGATATGACTATTCTCCGATATTGCATTCATCTCTTTGCAGTTTCCCATCGCACATGCTCATATCGCAAACTTTTCCATTGCAAAATTTATATCGCATCGCTAAACTTAAATGAAGTTGTCTTCAATATTTTTTAATGCGATAAACTTCGTTATTTGGCTTTCCACCATTACCTTTTAATTTTTATGGAAAGATCTCATTCGCATATCGGCAAAAGTGGAAGTTGCAGATTTTAAGTTATGCATGGAAAATAATCTCGCGGTGCGAAAAATTTAGCAAGGTAATGTGCCAATGATTAATCTATATTTTTAATTTTCTTTTATTCTGAATTTATCTCCATAATCATCATATAAAGATTCAAATACTCTTTATATAATTGTTATATTATTTGAGATTTTGAATCAACTTCAATACTTTAAGGCTGATATAAATTCATAATGAAAGAATCAAAAAGAACATTCACCATTTCAATTCATAAAGAAGCACATATTCACCCTCATTTCTAATGGATTTGATTTATTTCTGATTCCTTGAACATTAAACATTGTTTTCTTTTATTTTACTACTTGTTTTACTTTAGATCTAATAAATAATTATTTGGGTCAATAAAATTTCTTGATGCTTTCAATTCTAATTCAAGAAAGAAGTTAACTTGCATTGGAGAAAATCATATTTCTCAAGTAAGATTAAATGTAGTTCTCCATTGGTAAGTTTCATTACCCATTTTCATTTATTCTCATTTCTTCATTTTAGTTTTTTTCTGATCACAAACTCTGTTTTTTAGGTCTTCATGAACTATTCGTAGAAACAATAATGATCCTCATTGAATCAGCTAAACTGGGGAGTTTCTAAACCTTTAGTCTATTTCTTTAAAGCATTAATTTTATTATAAAATAGTTAAGATGTTTTTATGCAGGTTTTGCCTTGAAAAATAAAATATGCAACAGACAAAAACTTCTCATTCAGCATATTATCTATCATAATTGCTATTCACCTTCTACATTTTGAGAGCCTCATTTTTATATAACTTTGCAAGATAAAAAAAATTAAAATCTCAACATAGAAATGAACGTACATATGCCTATTTTCTTTTATAATCCTTCTTTGAGAAATTCATATAAGCGATCTTGTTAGAGTTTAGCTTTTAAATTTTGTTTTTCTTTCAATTTTTTCTTTCTTCATTTTTTATTTGCTTATTTCTTTTCTTACTTTAGTTTAGGAATTATTTTCCTTTTGTTTTCAATTTTGATTTGATTTTGGTGACTTTGTCATAATTTATGTGAAATGAATTTTTCTTACCTTACAGTTGTTGACATACATGGGAAATATTTTACTCTATCCATTTAAGTGAATTTCATTTATCATTATAGGCATATCTTTATGGAACCATAAATCCATCTTGCTTTAAATATTTTTCATGGAGGAATACACTTCCTTTCTAAGCGATTGAGTTTACTTTTTCAAGAAAAGAACTAATTTGAGTTTAATTCAATGAATCCCCCCCACCCCTCCACATAAAAATCTTTTGATTGATAAGTTGCAGGGAAAGAATTTGGAGCAAACATTATGAAAGTACTATGTCCATTAAACATAAAATCTCTATTACCATTCCACCTCTTTCACTCAAATACATCATAAATAAAAAGCTTGTAAATGTGCTTATCAAAAGAGTGATAAAAAGAGGAAGCACGGGAAATACAAGTAAACTCGTCGGGGCTATGGACGCTCGCTAGCAGCGGGACTAGGCTTGTATGGCATAAAAGACAACTTCGTCGGGGTACTGTTTAGGCTTACTGGCAGCGAAGCGATGTCAGAGACAATCTTAAAATGGATATATGCTTTATCAAAAACTCCTATCTCTACCTTCTTCTTTTTCACATGAGGAAAAGTTTAAAAAATAAATTTCCCCAATTTCGATTCATCATTTTATTCAAGTCTATTTTAAGTAATTATTTTTATAAACTCATATTGCTTAATCTATTTATCTGGGACCTATGGAAATGTTTTACTATTAGACGATTTCGTGATTTCCATTATTTTTAATATTTGGCTAAATTTAAGTTCATTATATTTAATCAGAGATAACTGGTTATTCTCCTGCATGTCGCCATTGTTGTGGTAAAACACAACCCCCCCATTTTTTACTTATGTACTTCAAATAATGGGGACCCTTTCTACAAAATTTTGGCTAAACACCTTTTTAAGATTCCCATTAAGTTAATTATCATCCATTTTTGTCATTTTTTTATCTTCCTCGAAATTTTGTTTTGATTGTTTCATTGAATCTGGTTTTTCATAAGCTTTCCAACGATACTTGTTTCACTCAATTTTGTCAATTGGTTTGTAAATTGCACTCCTTTGAAGTTTTATCATTTTCTCACTTGGGTTAAAAAATGTATAAAGTGTACCAATATTTTAATTCTTGTAGTTAAAATATTCATTCATTGTAAATATTAAATTTTAGTTAATTTTTACTAATTTTTCACTAACGGTCTTACAAAATGACCCAACTAAATTGTATAATAAATGAAAACATGTTTCGAGATCTTGGTAATTTACTTCAAGTTGTTATTTTAAAAACAAATTGTCAAACCCAAAACCCAAAATTGCAAAAAAAACCGAAGTCTAATTTGTAGGATGGTTAATCCAACTTAAAAGTTTTTTTTTTAAAGTTACCAATAAAAAAAAATTACAATAAAATTTTCTTTGCGCATATCGCATATCACAAATTTTAATTCTTAACAAAATAATTTCGCAAGCAAATTGTGATCGGGAAAATGCGAACGATTTTTAGTTTTATGCAAATTTGATTCACCTTATTACTCCTCCACCTTCACCTCACTCACCCTCGTCTTCTTATCACTCCAATCGATAGTCTCCTCCTCTCTCCCTCTCACGTAGCATTCTTTGTTTTAGAATTTCAAGTTTTTTAAATATATAAAATATTATATTTTTATTATAATAATTATATTATAATTTTAATATTTTATTATAATTTTAATATAATTAAATTATAATATTTATATTTTAAATCATTTTTAAAATTATTTATTTTTATTAATTAATTTTTGTGTGTGATAAATTAAGATTAATAACATAATTGTAATTAATTAGCATTCATAAATTATTAAAATTAATTTAATTTAGGATTAGAAATTAATTACAATTTTAATTTTTAGCCCAAGCAACATAAAATTCTAGATTTCTAGCAATTTTAATACACCAATTTTAGAAGCTCATAAATGGAGTTTTACTTGGCCAAATGAAGCCTGGGACGGCTCATTAGATACAAAATCATGGAGAACATTTCTGAAGTTGTTTCATTTCAAAATTTGATCATTTATTAGGTTTAAAATTCAGCAGAAGATCATGCTCCGAATTTTTAACAAAATAAATTTTCTAAGTTTTATTTTATGCATTTTAATTTGTCCACAACTTCTTCTAAATGCAGATCCATTCGTCAATGATATACTTGGCCAATTAAATCATCACAGGCATAAATAGAAAGCTTAGATTTCCTCTTCAATTATTTATTTAATTAATTTTTTATTGTATTTATTAGAATTTCTAGATTTTGCATTTTGATTTTATTTTTACATTTTAATTTTGTTTTGATTTATTTTGCGGGAAAACAGTTGAAGAAATGAGAAGAAGAATATCTCAAACAATGATAAGACTCCATCAATTGAATAATATTATTTGAACCAATGAAAATTGATTGAGCAAAACCACTCTTCAAACAAACTTTCTTATGAAGAAATCCTTTTGTAAATATTATAAATAGTAGATTGCAAAATGTAATAGGGGCTTCTCTCCTCTGCAATTCTGGAATTCTTGATGGCACTATTGACTAGAAGATTTAGAAGTGTAGGGTGAGAGGAAAGGGATCTCATATCTGGAGATTATTGAGGTTTTTCTTTTACATTATAAGTTATGTATAATGAACAGAGTCTTGCACTACTGTAACTCTGATTTTGAAAGCAGGCGTTCAGGCATTGTAAAAAACTGTTAGAGACTAGAGCTGGAGAAATGGATTTAGTAAATTGGTATTTATAATACTATTATTTTAAATGTTGGTTTCATTTTATAATAATATGAATGTGTCAATTTACTCGCATACTCGTGCACTTCTGTCGGTATGAGTAATTTGTCTCAATTTATGTTATTATTTATCTCTACTCTTATGGGTTGAATTCTGATTTCTGAGTAACTATTTACTCATAAATATGTCTTATAACACTGATTTATTGAATAGTGATATGTTGTGAACTATTTCTGCATGTTATTGTTTAATTATTCAAGTTACTGATTAAATGATCAATATCATTTTGAGAACTACTTCCTGAGTGTTTTTTATTGATTATTTCAATTAAGAGGTCTCTAGATAGAATGTGTTTGGTATTCACAATATCAGTTAATTGAACTACTTCGTTAGCTTGATATTCATTTAAAACAAACATATTTAAATCTCAATTATTTAAAACATCTTGCTCTCAATTGGGATAGATCTATATCTGCCTAATTGAGATAGGATTAAAATAGTTTCTTTTGCTTGCATCTTAGAGTAATATTGCATTTAGATTAAATTCTACATCCCTAAAAATTCCTCTTCCCAAAGAGGCAAAACTTTAATTGTGGCTTGGCTAAGCCCAAATTAGCTTAAGGATCACTTTCTTGTCTGATCTGTAAGAGAAATGGTCTGATGTCTCTTTCCCATTGGTAGATAAAAGTCATATTTTAAGATAATGGAGATTGAGAGAAGGTAATTGGACCTAGTTAAACCAGTCGGAGCCACCATTCCAAACGGAAAAGAAACCGTTTTAAGATCTGGACCGGGTGGTCATCCCCCATGTTGTTGCACCGAATTTTGAGGCCTCAACAACACCCAATGGTGTTATTTTTTATTTTTCTATATAAATTTTTATTTTCTTTCATTTTTTAATTGGTGCTTCTTTTTTCTTAAAAAAAAAAAAATTAATCATGTTTCTACTTCATACAAGAATTTTCCCCTCTTCTTTTATATTTATATTTTTTGTATTTTTTCCCTCTTCTTTTATATTTATATTTTTTGTATTTTTTCCCACAATATTCCTATTTTAGGCTATTCTTTTTAAAATATAGTAATCTTAAGCCCAAACAAAAAAAGAGTGGCATTGATAACATCCCTTTTCTATACAAAGGTTGGTCTTAAGATTTTGATTCTAGGCGCACTACTTACCAAGGCCACAATTTCAAAATACTTGCAATTTTATCCCCAAAAATGGGGGCACTAATGAAAACACCACCTTTCAATTTAGCGATTGATTTGAAAGTTTTAATTGCAATAATACTAGTTAGTTTTTAAAGATGTAATTTTAACCTCACAAAATTAAAAAAATAGCATGTTATAGGCACTACTTTTCAACTCAAGAGTTGACTTTATTTTTTCTTCAACAACATTATAACATTGCTCCATGGTTGCAATGAGTGATATTTTTAGTCCAAATGGAACCGATAAAAAAAAAGGTGTAATGGAGTAAAATTAGCTACTAAAAGTAACATCTGATTAAAATAAATAAATAAATAAAATTTGATGGTTCCATTAAATTAGTAACCACATTTTGTCACACAAACTACAATTTCTTCATATACATATTTCTTTTGACCCACACAGCACCAATGTTGTAACCAGTAAACATCATTCTATAATATAATCGGCCATTTAATTAAGTTAACATCAACATATTTACATGGAATTGATAGACAAATAAATCTCGACACCAAAATATACAATTCCCACAAGAAATTAATTGAACACCTATTAGTATGATCTACCATATCAGCATATAAAACATTTGTTCATATGTTGAATAACAATAATATTTGATACATGGAAATTATAATAGCACATAACCAACACTTCACCAAAAAGGTAATTACATTTCCTTCATGATTATGGCCTCTCTTTAGGTACCCATAAGTCCATTTACAACAAATTGACATGGTAGGAACTTAAATTACATAACAGAAAAATTATGTTCTCTTTATTACATTATATGGCTATAACAACCTCAAATATGTGTACCAATATATACTAAACAACCAAGAATTCCCTCCTGAGCCAAAGCTAACTTCCAGCTTTTATCGTCAAGAATATATGTACATAATTCTTGTATACAACAATGAAAACATTAAATTTTAGCACGTGAATAATAAAACTATAATACTTACCTATCTGGAAATTTTCCAATCCCTACCTGCAAAAGGATGTACCATCTAACCATAGGATCTCTACTACACTTAGCCTCTCTACAACAAAAGCCACCCTCACTTTGAAGCTATGAATCCACAAAAGGTGCACTCTTCCATATGGTTGGCCCTCGTTTCTCCTCACAGCCAAATTCCCAGGCTCACACGAAATATGTACACTTATTGTAATCTCAATCCATAGCCCTCTTCACCATCGACCTATACAATCCAAGAAATGAGATCCACTTCTCTCTTCAACAATCCCTCCTATTATTTTGTTTCTTTCCCTGGCTTCGGTATATGTTAGATAGAAATTCTCATTGCTAGGATCATAGAGATGGAAAAGTCTATATATTCAATATTTTTGAATTTTTCACTAGAATCTAGTGATAAAACTCTTGGTGAGATCACTATTTTTGGTTTCTTGAAATGTACTTTGAATGTATGCATGGATTTACAGTCTTAAAATAACCCCAAGCATTCAAATATGTAAATATTTAACAATTTATATTTTCCATTACAACAATTTTTCTATGGATTTTAAGCAAAACTCATTGAAAAATATGCTCGAGAAAGGGTCAAAACATAAAACATTTAGACTACACTTTACAAAGACTTTGAACTATAATGAATTTCTTAAAAATAGTAGCTCACAACTACAATTCTCACATAATTCATGTCTAGGGCTTCTCATAATTTTAATGCAATGTGCCCATGGCATTGTGCTCAATAATAAGTCTCCCAATTCTCCAAACAAGCGATAGTTCACAAGGTAACTCAAACTTTTGGTCATTTGGCTATCTACTAATTCAAACAACATCCAACATTAGAACACCCCTATCAGACCTTTAACCTCCAATAATAGCTCATTTGCATGGAAAAAAGTAAAACTTTTGGTTGCATGGCATGAAGTTTCCACATCAACTTACAAAGGCCCATGTACCTCCTTCATGCATTAACCCCCCACGATTTGAACAATTAGATATTAATCAAGGGAAATAATTAAGTTTTACAAAAACTTGGGTTAAATATCTTTCTTCTCTTATGGATTCATAGCACCCCTTATTTTTTTCTTCTCTTCTATAGTTGGTGATGTACTTTTCATAAACATTCAACATTCAGCTACAGATTACATGTATTTCCTTTTAAAAATTCATCATGTACATACACAATACACAATTTTGAACCAGGGATCAAAACTAGGGTATTACACCATAAATTGTAGAATAGATCAAGCTTTTAGTCCCCTTGACCATCTCTCTAGTCTTCACTTCCTTTTGCATATATTACACCCTTTTATGCACTTCTCTTCAATAACAAACTATTTTTCTTTGCCACTAAGATCCTCAATTTTCAAAAATATTCCCATCCTTTTGTATTCTTCTTCTTTAGGAATCCAATCACTCCAATGTCACTTTGTGTCCTTCAAAAGCCACTCTCCTTGCTCTAATTTATCTTTCCACTTACTTCTCCTCTCTTATTTATATTTTGGATCTAACCCAATGACAGAAAGCAACCAATTGTGTTGATTCATAAATGAGAGACTTATAATGCATTCACTTCATCAACATAAATGATTCATGAGATTAACTTCCAAACTATGTTTTGCTAACTTGTAAAAATATATTTTTAGTTGGAATGACTATAAGGCCTATGTTCTTAGTGTAGCATTCACACAACCAGCAAACATACAAAATGGATTGTTAAGTGCAACCACAACAAATCAATGTTTCCAAATGCCAATTTATTTTTGATGATGTTGGATGTTAACTAGTCTGAAAGGCATTATGCCCATTTAGAAAACATTGTTGTTTATCATTCAACCAACACTATATATATGTGGTCAAGGAAGGATTTATCCTCTGCTCTCCAAGTGCATATAACTCAACTCAATAAATAAAGCACACTCTCTCTCTGAGACCTATCTACTTTCAATGGCTTATGTTTGGTATAGTGTTGCTAGAACCAATGTCCAATAGATTTGGTTTCTTTTTCCCTACTCTGAGAAATATTGAGCCATAACTACTCTGTGCTGAAAGATTAGCACTCCAATTCTCATTATTCAAAAGTATGAACTATGTTTTCCAGTGATGATCTACGCATATATCAACCCACCAATGTCATGACATTACCAATGCTTGTCTCAACAAACTCTCATTAAAATACAATACGAGAGGGATAGAATGTTTGCTTTGAATTATGGATGCCAAATGCCAATTATGTTCACAAGAGGGGAGGCTTAAACAATTTAGATATATGTGTGCGCTCATTTGTGTTTGTATGCATGCATGCTACTCCAGTGTAATACACAACATATATGTTCATGTTGTCATCAATGTTTATGTTTCAAGCATCGGCATACATATAGATATAGACCACTAGCCTTTATTATACTACTATAGCAATTAACAATAGACTATTCTCAATTTCAGAAGAATCATTTCAATTTTGTATTGTTGTCAATTCAACCACAAATGTAATAACTTTTTGTGGCATCAATAAACAACATCAATACTCTCCTTCATGTCAATGTGACCCATCATTGAAACATATATAATTTTGATTTCAAAAAAACATCCAATTACCATTGTTAATCCAACAATAAAGGAATAATTGAGAGAATGAAGTGAAGCAATGATGTGCCAAAATTTTGATACAAGACAACCTAATAAGCTAGCATAAAGTGTTGGAATTTGAGACGCAACATTAACAGAAGTAAGAATCAATGCATTTTTGGCTTAATTAATCAATTCAATTGTTGTCTTTTGTTATGTAAAAAATTAATAAGTTTGTAATTATAGGTTAATTAGGAAAAAGGGTACGATCAGAAGATTGTTCCCTTTCACCAAGAGACCCCTGAGGCAATATATAAGCTAGGGGACCTTCTATGTAACAATCATCATTCATACATTAATAAAAATATATGTATTTTTGTCTATTACTGAGCTTGTATGCTCCATTTGGTATCAGAGCAAGTCGCTCCTCGATTTATTGTTGCACAAATCACGGTCTTCTCTAATCGCTAACCCTACTAATCGCTACCTCCTCTATTCACCGTGTTCCTCCATGTCCATACCTCTTTTCTCTTCCGCTCCATATTCTTTGTGTTCCATTGTCGTCCACACAACTGTTGTCCCACAAATCCTTTCCGCATTGTGTTCGCTCTCTTCCTCAGTGGTTTTCCCTCACTGTGCTTGTGTATTCCGCTAAACCTGTCACGACATATCTCTGCCACACTTTCCGTTGACCGTCAAAATCGACATCTAATATCTCGCCTTCATTCCCGACGCCTATCCACTCTGCCGCATCTCACCCGTGTCTCGTCCTTGTGCAGTCAAACTTCATTTCAATCACGTGATCGGGCATGTTTATTTGCATCTCGTGGTTAGTATATAGTTATAGTTCATATTATTATTAACTACATAATTGTATTAGAATTACATAACTTATGTATTGTATAGTTATATATATTCATTATATATATATATATATATATATAATTAAAAAATTATTTAGTTAATATATATATATATATAGTAAAAGAAAAAAACTAGAGTTAAGTTAAGGAGGAAGGTAAAGTTGGATAAATATATACTACAACATACTTGATCAATGTCTTCATCAATGTCAATCGCTGATTTTAATAAAAACTTGATAGATCTTGAGACCAAGGTCACCGTACATGCTAAAAAAATCGAGGAACTCCAGAATACAACGAAGGGAATAGAAAATCTTCTCGAGCATAATCATAACGAATTTAAAAAAGATCATATGATCCTTTCAAATTAGGTGGATCGAAATCATAATGCAACATCAGTAGCTCATGATCAAGCAATGGCGATGTTGACATGTATTTGTGACAAGTTTAAAATTACACTTGATCAAATACCCTAGAATAACGAAGCTACTCAACATCCAAATTCTTTGGATACATCAAACTCATCATATTCACATCAGATCTCTAGTCTCCAAAAGCATCGTCCATGGCCAATCAACAAAATAGTAACATGAATTTTCAAAATATGCAACTCTCGAATCAATACCCCTTCTTCACACCACCAATTGCTACATGTTAACGAAGAGAAAAACTTGAGCTCTCCAAATTTGATGGTAACAAGAAACATAGTGTTTGTTAAACATACACATGGTAAACAAGCAAGTACACACACAAAGATAAAAATAAGCGTGAGATGTATCATTATTCACCATAGATGTACATTTATAATACAATGGTGTGACTCTTGGATTCCACATTCCAAGGTCACTTGGACTCCTTTTGTCCATTCGGCTTCCACACCTACCCATAGAGGATTAGGTGTCCAACATTCCCCCCCTAATCTGACGGGATATGTGTGAGTCCAAGAAGAGAGTTGTAATACAAATCTGCAAAGTATACATAGCAACACTTAGGTTGAATTAGCTCTCTGAAATGTTGGCATAAAGAGGTGGTTTAAGGATGACCACCAACACTAGAACGCTTATTGTAGTTCCCGAAACTCTTCCAAATCTCGCAAGAAGCTGAGGGCTTCTGCTAGAGGAAGTGTCCCTCATATTTGAAGAGGGATACCTTCAACCTAGAAGAAGGGAGGTTTACAACCTGTCACTGATGGTTTTAAGGATGACCACCAACACTGGAATGCTTAATGCATTTCCTGGAACTCTACCAAAGCTGGCAAGAAGCTGAATTCTTCTGCTAGAGGAAGTGCTATGAATTCTTTGAAGAGGAAGAATATAAACCTCGCATAGATGGTTTAAGGCTATCCACCAACCAAAGGAATGCTCATGGGCATCTGTGTCTCTAGCTACAACTCTAAATCTAGAATGACAGTTTGTGGATCAGGCTCGCTTGAACGGTTGTGTCTCTCGCTGCAACTCTGAATATGGAATGAGATATTGTGGCTCAAGCTCGCTTGATGTGGCTTCGAAGCTTGTAGATGACCACCATTTTCCCCCCTGTTAGGTACAAGGTGAGATGATGGCGAAAACTCAACTGCAATATTGTTTAATATTCAAGAACAAGTTCTAACATGTGACTTAAACATCTTCTTGGTCGTTGATGCCCATTGCCAAGAAGCGATCCATCCAAGATGAATCTTTGTTCTTGCAGGAGGCTTGTTTCTGAAGCATCTGTGTGAAGAATGGGTGTGTCAACCACAGTGCTTGCATGGGTGAAGATCCAAACAGTGATATTTCATATGGCCAACGCAATCACAGTGTTGGAATTTTTCAATTTGTTGTTGTTTCTTTAGAAGAGGAGCAGGATCTGGAACAGCTGAAGGTGAACTGTCATGAAGAAATCCAGCACTCTGAAATTTGATGGGCTTGGAGTACTCCGGAATATGAAAGGACAACTCCTTGTCATATCCAAGACCAGTTTTGTGCTTGTTGTGGACAAGCTCTTCTCAAGGTCTGATGATGGGCTTGGGAGGTGCAGGCTGGATGTTTGCTTCTGCGTGCAAATATTTTCTTATATTGGGCATTGAATGTGAATCAACCGCAACATTATTGGCTTGCTTCATATGGGAGTCTCTTTCAATGTTCTAAACAAAAACAGGGTCAAAATGGCAACTCTTTTGTTGTAGTTGAGATTCAAGCTTCAGAAACTCGATATTTTCATGTGCATCTTGTAAACAACTATGGATATCAGTGAGAAAATCCTTGTTTATTCTGACTGTATTATCCATAGTAGATAGTATCACATTGTTTAGTAGCTCTAATAATCCACAAATAGGAACCAATTTCCAACAAATCAATTCAACCAATAGTAAAATAATGAGGAAATTATCCAACTCGCAAATAGTCACATACTTTAGTGGTGAAAACACTTATAAGCAAATCGCTTGCATCGTTCATATACAAAAAACCAAACTACTAATAATATGCAGATGCACACCACTAGAGAGTTTCACAAAATTTTAATCAGACAATGCCCATGGGAAAAAGATATATGAAGAACATGTGTGTAAGAGGCCACTGATTCCTTGGGAAGAGAAGACTTATGACATAGGAAGTCAAAATCAAAGTCTGTTTGAAGAGAGAAATTATGACTTCCACTTATAAAGAATTTTCTTCTAGCATTCACCAAAGCTTTGTTGCCTTGGTTTACTTGGCGTTCGAAACTGCAAGGCTCACTATACTCTTCCTTTTAAAACTGAGAATAATCGTGATTGACTATAGTAAGGTAGATGTGATAACACACGAGTCTCTCCCAACACTCTTTCGGATAGCAACAATATAGAAAGTTTGTAAATGTCAAGCTGTCATGGACTGATATGGCCTGCAAGATTTGGTTCACATGTAGAGAATGAGTTCAAGGCTTCCTTCACAAGATCATAAGCATTTTGTTTCAGATAAGTGACAGTTGTTCCAAAGTCTATGATAAGACCGCGAGATCCATAAAATTGAAGATCACTACCCACTATAATATGTTGCCCTTTCCATATGCGCATAAGACCTTGCAGGATTGTGTCTTACCTCTCCTCCATGTTGTCCATAACTCACACCACTCTCCTCCCTCTCCTCCTTTTTACGAGACTCCTCCTCCCACTGCGTTATACTCCCACAGCAAAGTATTAATAGATTGTGTTTACCTTTGCGTAGAGAGTATTAATATATTGTATTTTCCTTTGCGTAGAGCAGAGGGAGGTCGACGGAGTGCAGAGCGGAGGGAAGGGGGTTGCGGCGGTGAGGAGGTGATCCGACGGGGGAGGGAGCGTGGAGGAGGTGAGTGAGGTTGCTAAAGGGGAGGAGGTGAGCCGACAGAGGAGGGAGTGGGGAGGAGGTGCGTGAGGCCACGGAAAGGTATGAGGGAGCGGGAGCACGCGGAGGGAGGTGAGGAGGTGAGATCAGGGAGAGGGAGGGAGACGTAAGCAGCGGCACTGAGCTGAACAGGCAGGAGTGGGGAGGGAAGTCGAATAGGTAGTAGTGAGGAGGGAGGGTGCAGGTAAGCCGTAGATGAGGGTGGAGAGGGAGTCGCGTGGAAGGGAGCCAAGGAGTCGGCGTGGAGGAGATGGGGAGTTGTGGTAATGACGGAGTGAGGGAGGGGAGGGTAGTGTAAGGAGTCGCGGGGAAGGAGACCACGATATCGCTCTCAATAGTAGCCAACTTGTGCAAGGAGTGTTCGTGCTGCAGGAGTGATGACAAAGGAGGTGAGGATATGGCTTTTATAAAGTTGCAGAAATGACGATCACAGAGACTGCATAAATGACAGAATGTGAAGGACAAAGAGCATAGGAATATCAGCAGAGAGATATTCTAGAGGGGATTAGTAGTTGTGCTAAATGAATGTTATCACCCATAGCAACGAAGAAAACAGTGAAACATCGGATAGTTTTCAGCCTTGTTCAAGCAGGGAAGGAGGGTCGGCTGGAGGGAAGTGGGAACCGATGGAATGTGGAGGAGGTAGTGTTTGAGGAGTGGAATGACAGTGGCGCAGGTGTGATGGAGGGAGGATGGGTTAGCAATGGCGTAGGGAGCCACAGAATGGTGAAGCGTGCAAGTGTGGAGGGAGGTTGGGACAGCGTGCAAGTGTGGAGAGGCTTAACAGTGCAAGAGAGGCGTGGTGTGGATTTGAAACGTAGGGGAAGGAGCCACCATTGACTGTAGACTGGAGATTATCGAGAGGTTGAGGGGTTCAGGGATCAGTGTAATATGGAGCGCCACCATTCACTCAGTTTGTGCCTCTCTCAGGATAAAATCTTGTCCACTATGGGATACAAACATTTTCATGCAGTGAAACTATAAAATTTGGAAGAGTCGAGGCCTAATTGTTTGGGGACCAGAGCTGCCAGGAGGAGCACAGTGGGTATGGAGAAGTTAACCAGTGGTGTGAGGAAGAGTGCAATGAGTTAGATATGCAAGAGCCACAAGTGCATTTATGAAAAACTATGCAAACGTTAAGGGAACATTTTTCAAAGCTGCTATAGAAATGGTCAGAAATCACAACTGGAATATAGTTAGCATCCTGTGTGGATGCACCAGGTGAGTAACCAGAATGCCACATTGGTGGACAGACAGCATAGGGAATGCAGGTGGACATTGTAGGGAATGTAGGTATGTGCGTTAGGTTAATGAGCGTGCACAGGTCTGCAGCACTGTTTGCTACAGGAGCTTGCAGAAAATGATGGCAAAGCTGAGAAAACATTTCATGGAACTCTACCAAAAGAGCAGATTTGAATGTGTTACCTCTGTCATGTCAAGAGCTCATAAAGACACAAACCCACAAGCTTCATTGAGACAAAGAAACCCAGGTTTACACAGGCCACAAAAACAAGTGGTTCTCACAAGATTGAGCAGGTTACTAACATTCTAGCTTTGATACCATGTTAAACATACGCATGGTAAACAAGCAAGTAATCACACAAGGAGAAAGATAAGTGTGAGATGTATTATTATTCACCATAGATGTACATTTATAATACAATGGTGTGACTCTTGGATCCCACATTCCAAGGTCACTTGGACTCCTTTTGTCCATTCGGCTTCCACACCTACCCATAGAGGATTAGGTGTCCAACAATGTCGCATGGTTCAATAAAGCAGAAGAATATTTCGATATTTACGGTATTGACAATGATGATGAAAATATCAGACATGCATCCATGCAAATGGAAGGCGAAGCATATAATTGGAATATGCAGGGGAAGAATACGACACTTGCTATTAGTTGGAAGAAATTCAAAAATGCATTTTTTAAGAGGTTCCAAGGTGTTAAGGAATAAGAGTTTTTCTCAGCACTCACCAAGCCATAAAGGAGATGTGCACCAGTGTTTTAAAAATTGGCTGATCTGGCTCGGAATCGGCCGAGATACCCGAGCTGACCCCATGCCCGGACCTGCTCGATAGAAAAACTAGTCTGGGGGCCGATTTGTGATCGAACCAGCCAAGCTACCTAAGCTGACCCCATGCCCGAACCGGCTCGGTAGAAAAACCGGTCTGGGGGCCGGTTTGTGACCGAACCGGCCGAGTCGCTGATCAACTGAGCCCGAGTTAGACCGGCCAAGCGAGTCTTAGTTGACTGTGGACCCCACTTTTGCCCAAAAACAGACTCCAAAACCGGTTTTTGTTTGTTTTTAGGGTTTTAGTAAGGCCTCTATCACCTCTCAATCCTATTAAAGCTACGCAACCCCTCTCATTTTCTCACAGCTGTCTCATTGCATTTGAGTGAGCATTTGTGAGGAATTTTTGAAGAGTTGTGGAGTTGGTTTTTGGAGCAGCTTTGAGGAGTCTCTTGGGCAAGATTTGGAGCAATAGTGAGGAGCTTCTTGGGAAAGCTTTGGAGCAGCATTGGGGAGTTTGTTTGTTGGAGCAGCATTGAAGAGGCTAGAGCCTAGAGGTGTTTTTTTTTCCCTTCTAAAATCTGCCTTTGCTTTTTTTTCTTGCAAATCTAAAAATGGAAAACATATATTTTTGTGAAAGAAATCAACATAGAATGAGTAGTTTTTTCTTGTTTTCATTTTCATATTTATACCTTTCGTTTCCAAGTCAAAAAATCAGTGCAAAATGGCCCCTAGAATTAAAGACGTTGCTTGGGCATATGCTGAAATGGTTGATGATCAAATGCATTGCAAATTTTGTAAGAGAAAAATTAAGGGGGGTGGAGGGGCATTCATAGGCTGAAACTACACTTGGTTGGTCTTAGAGGCCAAATTACTCCATGTAAAGCACCAATAGAAGAAATTCGGGAAATTAGGAAGGAGTTGAGAGATCAATTTCAAAAGTTTGTGGAAGACAAAGGTAGGCAAAAAGAAATAAAGGTTGAAATTGGGAGGAAGAGGAATATAAAACGCATGATGGTTGTCAACCCCAATTTTGATTATGAGGGTTCTTCATCTATCCCTTGCACTGATGCATCAAACCCCTTTTGCTATGTTCCTACCTCTTTGGAGTCTATTCAAGAAAAGGTTAAGAGTGCAATGAAAAATAAGGGTACTATCAAAAGTTTTTTCACACCCTCCTCTCCCTCTGATAGTGCACATGGTCCTATAGCTACTAGAGGTCAAGTGCAGTCCACTTTAGATCAGCATTGGAAGAAAGAATTGAGAGAAACTTCTTGTGATTACATTGCCAGATGGTGGTATGATGTTGATATTCCCTTCAATGCTTCTCATTTACCATATTATGAACCTATGTTTGATGCCATATACGCTGCTTGAAAGGGCTTCAAAGGCCCTACTATGCATGAGTTAAGAGGATCTCTTTTTCAAAAAGAGATTGTGTCCATTGATGAATATTTGAAAGAATTCAAAAATTCATGGGCACAAACAGAATATACCATCATGTCAAATGGATGGACTGATCAGAGGAACTGTACCATCATAAACTTTCTTGTCTTTTGCCCACGGGGAACTATGTTTCTAAGATCAGTTGACGCATCTGATAGGGTGAAAGATGCACACTTGTTGTTTCAGCTTTTGGATGAGGTTGTTGTAGAGGTGGGGGTGCAAAATGTTGTTCAAATCATCACAGATAATGCCTCTTCTTGTTGTTGTTTCTATGTTCTTGCTGGTAACTTGTTAGAGGAAAAACACAAAACCATCTTTTGGACCCCATGTGTTGCACATTGCATAGACCTCATGCTTGAGGATATTGGTAAAATAGATTGAATCAAGAACATTGTAGTGCATTACAAAAGCATCACAAAATATATTTACAATCACTCATGGATTCTGAACCTTATGAGAAAACACACAGGAGGCAAGGATATTATTAGGTCTGCCATCACTAGATTTGCAACACATTTTTGGACATTGCAATCTATGCTTTCCCAACATAGAAACTTGCAAAAGTTGTTTTCCAGTGATGAATGGAATGAATGTCAATGGGCTCGCAAACAGGATGGAAAAGATGTGAAAAAAGAAAGTTAATGAAGAAATATTTTGGAAAAGGGCAGCAGAGCTTGTGAAGGTTGTTGAGCCATTGGTTAAAGTGTTGCGGTTGGTGGATGGGGAAAGATTGGCTATGGGGTTCATTTATGAGGTTATGGATCAGACAAAGGAGAAAATAAAGACAGCATACAAGGATAGAGTGGGTAAGTATGGGCCCATAATCATTGATCAAAGATGGAACAGTCAACTCCATCGCCCTATACATGCAGTTGGGTATTTTCTGAACCCAAGGTATCATTATAAAGCTCAAGAAGCAGGAGATTTGACTGGGGAGGTTAGAGATGGATTGATTCACTGCATTGATCTCATGATCCCCAAGGAGAGTGACAAGTTGATGATACACAATCAAATCACAGTGTTTAGCAAATCCACAGGTACCTTTCGCAAGAAGCTTACAAGGATTTCAAGGGAATCGGATGAGCCAAGTAAACAAAGAATTTCAATTTTCAAATTCATATTTTATTATTTTGTATAATTGCATATAATTTGTTGAAATAACTAGAACTCATTACACGACTATGTTTTTTGCAGCACAATGGTGGGAGGCATTTGGTAGCCATTGTTCTCAATTGCAGAGGTTTGCAATCTGCATTTTGAGTCAAACTTGCAGTGCTTCTAGATGTGAGCACAATTGATCTGTCTTTGAGAGGATTCACACAAAGAAGAGAAACCATTTGGAGCAAAAATAGTTAAGTGATCTAGTCTATGTCCAGTACAACCTCCGACTAAGATGCAACTAATTGCTAAACAAAAGACCTGATGTTGATCCCATTGTGTTGGAGGATATTGATCCAACATCAGATTGGGTAGTGGAGACTTGTCCACCAAATTTTGACTATGATGAGGATATTGGTGTGGGGATGGACTTTGATTTACATGTAGAGGCTCAGTTAAATGCAGATCCACTAGTAGCAAGTCCAGGCCCAAGCCCTCCAGTTGCAGCGGCAGGCACTTCCTCTAGTCAGCCACGACGGAAGCGCATAGCTCGTCTATCTCAGGCTCAACGTGTTACAGTTCCAGTTGAGGATGTGCGAGGGGTTTCCCCCTCTAATTCAGAGTTTGAGCCAGAGGATATTGCCTTGTCAGATGTCTAGCAGTAGCAACAAGTCATGTTTTGTTGTAGAGGCCATTTAGAGCCTCCTTGGTTATGTTTTTTGTTCTGATCTATATATCATCATCATGTATGTATTATGTATTGGACAGTGCATTGGGTTCAATTTTGATATAATGGATATATTCATGAGCCTACTTTGATCATATGTTGTCTTTTGTCTATATTGTAATGCTTAGTGTTTGGAAACATGAATGAAAATCTTTAAAATTATGTTTTTTATATTAAAAAAATTAATATTTAATGTATTTTTTACAAAGACCAAGTCATTGAAACCGAACCGGCCGAGTCGATATCGAGTCCGAGTCGACCCTCGGCCGATTCAGAACCCGAGTCGGAGTTTCAAAACACCGATGTGGACGAATACACTAAAGAATGGGAAACTCTAGCTACACAAGTACCTAGGTTGATAGAGACTTGTCTTATTCAGTCATACATCAAGAAACTTAAAACACATCTCCAAGATGAGCTTAAGCTTCATGACATCACTTCTATAGAAAAAGCAAGACATAAAGCAAAAGCTATAGAAAAGAAGCTTGAAATGATACAATGGTCAAAAGTTGAAAGAGTATATTCCAGACGAAGATTTTACCAAACTACTAACACAGACAATACGAAATATGTTCCACCACATCTTCGTGAAGGAGAAAAAACTAATTTGGAAATGCAAAGAATGAAAGAAGGTAAGTGCAAATGTTGTGGCGAAAAATGGGATCCTAAACATAAATGTGCTAAGAGAAAAGAGAGCAAGAACATGTATACATGCGAAGCAACCATTTATTCAGATAATGAAGAATAAGACGTAGAAGATTCTCCATAATCGGATAACAAGAATATTCCGCAAGTGTCATTATCGACTTTAACAAGTATATCTCAGCCCCAAACATTAAAGTTAAGAGGACATATCAAAAAGAGCAATGTAATGGTTCTAATAGATATTGGCAGCACCCACAACGTTTTGGACTCAAATATGGTGAAAAGGCTCAACATTTTCGCGTATACCATGCCAACATGAAAGTGATGGTAGCTGACGGAAAGAAAATTGAAAAAATAGGGAAATGCCATAAATTCAAATTACATATTCACAACTACAATCTACAATCTCCACTCTATATTGTACCATTAGGAGTGGATGTAGTCATAGGTATCCAATGGATACAAACCCTAAACACTTACTTTGCCAACCATCAAAAGCAGTATAAAGTTTAGATGGTAGGACAAAAATACAAGCTATTTGGATTCCAAACCCATCATAATCAAATTGTATCGTCATACTGAATGATGAAGTTGCTCTGAAAGGGAGCACCAACATATGTAGTGCAGTGTCAATCAAATGGAGATGTTGGCTTCAAGATTGGTTAAAAAATAAACACCTGAAGTTCAAGAACTACCACCTAAAGTTCAAAAATTGATCTAAAAACACAAAAAGGCATTCCAAGATCTTCCTATGAAGATGCCTCCTGAAAGAGAAATTGAACACATAATCGAAGTCAAATCAGGGTCAAACTCTGTTAGCATCAAGACGTATAGGTATCCACACCACCAAAAAACTGAAATCGAAATATTAGTCCAAGATCTTTTAAAGTGTGGAATCATCACAAAAAAGTAGAAACCCATATGTTGCTCCAATGGTTTTAGTCTTAATGAAGGATGGGTCCTTTAGATTGTGTAGATTATCGAGCACTGAACAAGATAATGATTAAGAATAAGATGAAATGCTAGATGAACTTCATGGAACCCAATACTTTTCAAAATTTGACTTGAGATCGAGGGTATTGCCATATCATAATAAGGCTAGAGGACATAGCGAAGACTACTTTTCGAACACATGAAGGTCATTATGAATTTAAGTTAATTCCTTTTAGATTAACTAATGCTCTGACAACCTTCCAAGCCACCATGAATGAGGTATTTCTTCCATATCTAAGGAATTATGTGTTAGTGTTCTTTGACGATATTATAACCTATAGTAATGCATGGAAGGAGCATCTACAACATCTGGAGCAAGTTCCCACTATATTAGAAGAACATCAGTTCTATGCAAAGATGTCCAAGTGCACTTTCGAAAAAGAAAAAGTAGAGTACCTCAGACACGTAATATCCAAGGAAGGAGTAAAAGTAGATCCTAATAAGATCAAGGCTATAAAATAATGACACAAACCAGTTAACATCTCCAAGTTAAGAGGATTCTTAGGGTTGACTGGATACTATCGGAGGTTTATGAAAAATTATGCCCATGTAATCGCACCCCCAACGAATCTTCTACAGAACTCATTTCGATGGGATGATGAAGCAAAAAGGTGCTTTGAAGACTCGAAGGGGAAATTATGTCTAAGGCACATGTATTGACAACTCCAGACTTTTCAAAGTTGTTTGTAATTGAATGTGACGCTTCAGCTTTTGGCATAGGCGCAGTATTAATGCAGGATGGTCACCCAATCGCGTTTGAAAGCAAGAAGCTCAACAAGAAAGAATGCCTCAAGTCTATATATAACAATGAAATTCTTATCATTATGCACGCATTAGCCAAGTGGAGACAGTATAATTTGGGAAGTAAATTCTTAATACGAATAGACCATAATAATCTTCAGGACCTCCTCCAACATAATCTCTACAGAACAACAAAAGTGGATCGAAAAATTTGTTTCCTTTAACATGGATATATTACATAAGAAAGGGAAAGACAACGTAGTAGCAGATGCTTTGTCCAGAAAAGACGAAGAATCATCATTACTTGCAATTCTAGTTGTTGTCCAAGAATGGCTTAATGAAATTCAAAGTGAGTATGCAAAAGATCCAAAAACAAGTGTTATAATCAATAACCTCCTCATAAATCAAAATTTGAATGGAAAAACAATATTTTGTGATACAAGGGAAGAATTTACCTAAGTCCAAATTCCAAATTTAAAGCCAAAGTTCTCAAAGAGCCCCATGATTCATTGTCAGTTGGACATGTGGGGTTCTTTAAAACCTACTATAATGCACGCTAGTCATTTTTCTGGAATGGAATGAATAACGATATTCAAAAATATGTAACAGAATGTGATCAATGTCAGCGAAATAAAAGTAAGAACATTATGACCCCAAGTCTGCTCCACCCCTTAAATATTCCAAACCAAGAATGGGAAGAAATATCAATGGATTTTACTCAAGGATTACCCTTGTGAGAAGAAAAAGAAAAAAAATCTTGTAGTAGTAGATAGACTCACAAAGTATGCACATCTCATAGGAATGAAGAAATCATATTCAGCAAAAGAGATCATTGAGATATTCTGCAAGAATATCTACAAATTACATGGATTTCCCAAAGTCATTGTTAGTGACAGAGATACCAAAGTTAAAGGGAATTTATGGAAAGAACTCTTCAAACATATTGGAACATGCCTCAACATGAATTCAGCATATCACCCTCAAACATGTGGTCAAACGAAAATTGTAAATAAATGCTTAGAAGCTTACCTTCTTTTTATGCAGCAGACAAACAAAATAAGTGGGCTCAATGGTTACACCTCGTTGAATGGTGGTACAATTCAATTTATCACACTTCCGCAAAAATGACCCCATTTCAAACTCTATACGGATTTGAACCTCCTAAATGGAAGGATTTAGCCGTCACCGAGACAAAAGTTTCAGCAGTTGAGGATCAGTTAGAAGAAACCCAAAAAGTTTTTCAAGCGTTAAAAGAAAATGTAAGTATTGCAAGAAATTGCATGAAGCAGCAAACCAACCAACATAGAACAAAGAGAGAATTTGAAGATGGAGAAAGGGTATTTGTTAAACTTCAACTTTACAAGCAATTATCCCTAAAGTAGAAAGAGAAAAACAAATTGGCGCCAAAGTTTTATGGATCGTACCAGATTAACAAAAAGATCAGCCAAGTAGCATACAGCTTAAGCCTTCCGGATAATAGTCGAGTTCACAACGTTTTCCATGTATCTTGTCTTAAAAAGGCATTGGGAAAACACCAATTAGCAGAGACAGCGCTTCCAATATTAGATGATGAAGGCAAGTTCATTTTAAAACCAGAAGGAATTGTTACCACCAAGGAAAGGAAATTACGATCTCGAGTAATTAAAGAGTACCTTATCAAGTGGAAGAACCTACCAGAAGAAGAAGCCTCTTGGGAGACAGAAGCATTTCGTTAACAACACTCATCATTACATATGCTTTGAAGACAAAGCATCTTTTCGAGAGGAAGGCAATGTTATGTAAAAAAAATAATAAGTTTGTAATTATAGGTTAATTAGGCAAAGGGCACGATCAGAAGGTCATGCCCTTTCACCAAGAGGCACCCAAGACGATATATAAGCCAGGGGCCCTTCTATGTAACAATCATCATTCATTCATTAATAAAAATATATGTATTTCTGTCTATTACTGAGCTTGTATGCTCCATCTTCAGCCAACCAATCAACACCAAAGGGAGAGATTACACACTTCTCAGAGCTCAGATCGAAACCCAGGGGTGTGAACAGTCCTCGTACAGCCTGAAACACCAAGAAATCGTTGCACCCACATGGTTGGGATGTGTATGGCCTTCAAACGTTGTTTACTTGCTAAGTATAAGCTATAGAAGAATATGGTCATAGGGAAGAATCAATAGCTATGTACGGCTTCAATAGTCACAAGATTTGTTGCTCTTCACGTTCATAATTAGAAATATAGCTAAGTAATTGCCACAGCCATTGATTTCAAATTCAAAAAGAAATGTGTCATTGCTAATGGAGCTGTTGGCATCCACAATAAACTAATGGGAATAAAACTATAAGTGAAATTAATAGAATTACAGTTCTGAATGCATCTCCAAACCATTTAGATAGCCACAGGTAGCATTTCAAATATAGAGAAACAACAATAACAAGCATAGCAACTAACACAGCCACAGAGAAATTCCATCACACAGACACTGATTTCCACCTATGGAAACTCAGGAAAAAAAACAGCATTGAATGGCTGCTCAATTTTCATTTCAGCAATCTCCAGTTACAATGAAGTGAAAGGCTCTTGTACATCCTCTTCTCTTGGCCAGCCAAAAAGAAAAGCCCTTTGAAAGTAAAGTTACAGCAAGATACAAGAGAGATAGGGTGTAATGGAAAGGCCAAGAGACTTGACCTTTCATTTCTCATTCCCCTTTTTTCTCTCCTACTTTCATTTTTAAGTTTTCTTGAATTCTTATTTTTCCTCTCCTCCGTCTCAATCAATGGATCACCTTTGCATTTCCCTTTATGTTTTCCTACCCTCATTAATTGCTGAATTGCACTTAGGTATTGAGTCTTACAACCATTGTCTTGTTCAAGCCCATTTCAGATCATGTGCACAGCTATTATTCTTCCTGCAGACTGCCATGCTCCTTTTGTTTCTTCTGCACACCGACATTCATCATGCACCTTCACACATGCCTCTCATTCTGCGCACTCATTCCATCAGCGATCCTCTGCATTGCCTCAAAAGGATAAATCTAGATGCTCCTGCATCATTTTGAGATTTAAATACCATTCATATGAGAGTTCCTCTAAATACATGATGAGATACTTGAAATAAACACAATAAGAGATGTCCAAACTAATGAAGAGAAAGATCAACGAAACAATAATAGGAGCTTTTTATAACTAGTACACTGAAGAACAGCTCAATATGCTGATAAAATCATAGCCGTTGATAAAACAGATACAATGCAACAGAAGCTATTTAAAAGCAATTTAATATACAACGTCCATTCTTCAGACTTGTATTATGAATATAAATGGATTAATTTAATTTTAAAAGCTGCTTAGGAACAAATTGTGGAGCAATATTGATATAGAAACACACATGAAACTGATTATTCTTGCAGCCAATCATTGATAGACATACAATAAATAGCCTCCATTGTGAAAAGATTACATTGTTATTGTTACATCCCAACTACATTGACTTCTCCGTGCCTTAAATAATTTGCTCCTAGCAAGCTTACAGGTTACCATGCTGAAAAGTCCTTGAACTCTGTTCCAGAGCTTGTCAGTTTCCTTCTCTTGCTAAAACCATTTTCATCCTTCTGTTCTTCTGAAGGAGAATTTTCCAAAGGATGCTCAGCTGTTCTTGCCTTCAAATACTTTCCAACTCCAGTACCAGTAGCAGAAGGTGCAGCTCCCAAATTTGGATTGCTATACCAAGATCCAACTCTTTCCTGAAATAAAGAAAATGTAAATTAAAAGATTCACAGTATTGCATATTTGATATTTATTTGATTTCCATGACCACCCTATATACTGCACATATTTTAACAAAAATGTAGATCCTTTTCCAAGTAAGCTCCATAGGAAAAGCAGCATACTCTGGAAACAAAAAAACTTACACTTTCATCATCAGCAAGTTCCTCCTCTTTCTTCTGTGTGTTCTTTTCTTCTTCTTCATCTGGCTCATTGTAAGGATTAACAAAAACGGTTACTCTGATGATTTTAATTTCTTCCTGCATATAAAGAATCAAACAGAAACGAAAAACAATCAGTTATATGCTAAATATCATCTACTGTCTGAATCATATCAGAAGCATCTAAAGACTAAAATTATGTCGTTAAATCAAATTCTAGTCCTATAGTTTGTTTGATGAATCATAATCAGTTGAGACTATTCCATATATTCCAACAAGTTAATGATCCTATATGTGATAAGACTGGAGCAAAATATGATAACGTGGTGCCATACTTTATTGAACTGTGGCATAGAAGCTAGCATACATAACTGGGTAACAAACTACCTAAGACTTGCATGGTGCAAATCAAGCTAGTAAATAACTTATAAAATACTAGATTTGTAATTCTCTGTTTAAAAAATTGAAAAACAGGAAATATAAATTCAATAAAAAAAATGAAACAGCAGAGTGCAAATTTCGGAAGGTATAATTTCCTCAAATGAACAGATTAACAGAAAAGTTTAAGCATCCTCCCCACCCTGTACCTCTTTTGCTGCATTTACAAATCAAATCTGTCGTGTAAGCTAGAGACAAAATTTAGATGAATTAACAAAATCCGAAATTGAGCACAGAGATGGTCAAAAATTAAAATTAAGAAAATTTAAGCCTCAATGGTATGCAGAATCTCTGTAAGTAAGATAGCCACTTATTGGATTATAATTAATGCTCCATGGGAAAGTATACCCCACATTCCCTGCAGTCAGATAAGAAGGAATGATGGGCTAAATACTCACCGGCATCCCAGTCTCCAGGGGATAGAAAAGGACAGCCGTGGGAAGTCCTCCATGAAAATGGGTAGTCCAGGCACATCCCATGCAAACAGGGACACCCAGCCATCCCCAATCCCACAGGCGACTTCTCGGTGGGGCACTTAAAACATACAAATAAATAATTGTAAAAGAAGACCCCTGTGGGCACTAAAAACATAAATATAAATAATTTTAAAAGCCCCCTGTGGGCACTAAAAACAGACATATAATTAAATTTTAAATACACACACACGTCCAGGGGGGAAGCTCAATTGGTGATTAAAGTAATGTGAAATCTGTGAAAACTGAGAGATCCAAAGTTCAAATCCCCCTGTTTGCGACCCAGTTTACGGAAAAGACAGGCTGTAGACCCCCAGAGGTTTACTAGTAGTTACGTGTCAGGCAGGCTGCTGGGTTCCTTTGGGATACAAAAAACACACACACACACATTTTTCTTTTAACATCTGAATAGTGGTGGGCATTATCCCACCAATTTAAGGTATGCCAACCCTCGTGAAAGCCTAAAACATCATTCCATCAATGATAAGCACACGAGAAAATTTTAGAGCATCAAAATCACACTTTCAGCAGCGGTAGAGCAACTTTAGAAAAATTTGGAGCTTCAAGCAAAAGAGTTTACAAAGTACAATGGAGACAGTTGAGAGGACAACTATAGAATGAATACAATTCCTGTTAACCGTCATATGGCAGAAGGTCATTTTTGTGATTTTCATCACCTGACAGGATCTTCAAGATAGCATATTGGGCTGCAGATGAACTTGAGGTTTAAACATTCTCATTTAGCTCAGAGATGATGCTTTTTCTCCTTGAGTTGGTGCTTTGGATACAATGAGATCCGTTGCTCCTTTCAGATGGATTGTCATGACTTGGTTCTCTCTTCATGGTTGCACATCTTTGGTCGATGGAGCTTTCGGGTTATGAGTTTATGGTTTCACTTGATGCCTTGAATGATGGTTGTGAGATGCTTTTGGATGCTATGATATATCATTAGTGAATGTTGTTCGTGGTTAGCCTAGCCTAGCACTCATGCATCTCACTTGTGGAACACCTTGATAGTTATTCATTTTGATGGATCAAAAGTGACATGGTGTGATTCTAGTTTATGATGGTGTTTGACACCAGGACCGGTGTAACACATGGTCCCCTCTTATTATGACTTCAGCTTACAGTGGTGTTTACTAGGGGATATCACTTCTATTTTCATGCTACAAAACCCTTATGGAGCATACCCCTCATTGGCACATATGTGCAGGCAATTTATTATTATTTTATATGGTGCCATCCCGATCATCAACCCATTACACATTTACCTTTGATGGATGGCTACCATAAAGTTACATTATGAGACATAGATGAAGAGGTGAATTATATAATGGGATCATCCCGTTCAAGCCTTTACTACTTTGTTTTACCCATGTGCTTGGAGGATGGCACATACATTGAGGTAAACCAAGCATCATTTTAATAATGGGCCAACCCCTTCATGCACCTTAGACCATACAATGAAGATAACCATATCTATGCCCACTTATTAAAGTATTATTTAATGAAGCCATGAGTCCTCAAGTTATAAGATAAGTCAACTAAATCAACTAATCATTGTATGGGGGTGACGTCATGTTAGAGAACATATGCTAAGGAGCCATTCCACGGATTGAGTAAGCCAGCCTTCTTAGCCCCAAATTATTTATTTACAAGTCATGCATGGAGCCTTGATTTTGAGACATTTTCTTGCCTCCCTTGGCCATGGCTTGACGTCACATTCTTTTAACTCATGCAATGACTTATTTTACATCAGTTGGATATGATATGGGCCATCTTTAATTGAGAAGATTCAAGCTTACATTGGCAAGGTGTTGTACAACACTGTGGGGTGACATCATCCAAGAACCACCTTTTGTTATGGAAACATGTATTCATGCAAGGATTAGTGGTGCCATTCAACATGAGTTAGATGTGGAGCCACTTTCAAATGAAGATTTGTACAACACGTGTGGGGACAATTTTTGGAGTTGCCTTATTTCTTCATCAAGTTAAAGCCATGGTTTCTAAAAGATGTACATACAATTTATGTGGATTTATAGCATCAATGGAGTGATTTCTCTTATACTTGATGGGGATCCACATTTAGAGAGTTATCGCACATTGTTGAGGTTGGTTAGTGGATCAATTGCTTTGAGGATGTCATTATATTCTTGTTTATTTCTGGAAGGGTTTTTAGCTATACCCCGTTCCTTTATCATTGTTGAATTTCTCATGAAGTTGGTTAGATGAGAACATTATTATATTTTTCCTTGGAGATTAAAATATATATTTTATTGTTTCTTCTAGGAAAGGAAAGTGGATCCCAACAACTCACTACTACTCTTAGGAAGGAGTTTATTGAGGAGGATAGAAATGTATTATTTCATTGTATTCCTAGAAGAACTAATGGATATAGGAAAACAATTACTTGTTTATTGTAAAAGGAGTTGAGCTCAAACATACATAAAGGTTTGCTCTCTCCCTCATTTGGCATGGTTGAATTTGGGGAAATTTTCCACTTGAATTTAATTGACATCTAGAAGGTAACGCAAGAGCAAAGGTTTCTATCCTATGAGATGTTGAGAAATCTAGGGGCAGATAGATTAGGTGATTTCTCTTGCTTTGATAATTGTTTGTGATGTATTTTTAGCTTAACATGATTAGCTTATTCTTTCACTTGATTATTATTATGTTTTTATCATCAAACAGCTACTAAACTATGAAAGAACAATGAGACAAGAGGACACAAGATATAGGCTATCAGCCAAGGCCAAAACCTCTCCTCTTGAGAGGAAAACCCGCAAGAAATCTTCTCTTCTTATAAAACTTCAAATGACAAATTCCAAGACCTATGACCCTTGACCAAGTCCCCTCAAAGACTAAGTCAAACTTCTGCGTTGAAGAACTTTCTTCTAGCAAAGTCTGTTGAGAAATCTATAAGGCAATAGTAGGATGATTTATCATTTCTTGTTAATTGTTTGTGATGTCTTTTTACTTTTTCTTACTTATTAGCTTCTTCACTTATTATTATGTTTGTATATCATCAAACAACTACCAAAACAAGGTGAATAATAGTACACACAAACACAGAATGTAGGCTGCAAGCTAGGGCCAAAAACTCTCCTCTTGAGAGGAAAACCCATAAATCTTTTATCTTCTTATAGATTCTTCAATTGACGAATTCCAAGAACTCTAGACCAAGACCAATATCTTTCAAGACCAAGTCCAACCCTTCCGTATGATGTGCTTCCTTTGTCCAAGTCAAACACAATCAAATCTCTTCCAAAATTTCGGACTCTACCACAGGTCTAAATTTCGACCCTCCCAGTAGCAGTTGTTGCCACATATGTGACCCTTTTCTGGCCTCCTAAGCCTTCTTCAGACCTTCACTTGGCTTTTTCCTTCTTTCTAGTGCTTGAGGATGACTCAATGTGACCTTCGTTGGCCTTCCTTCTCTTCATTCTTCAAGATCGAACTTGCAGAAGAAATTCCTAGACCAGTAGCAGAAACCATAGGCTTCCTTCACACGTGTGAGAGTGTAATAGCCCAGAACCAAGTCTTCTTCGTCCTCCTCCATCTTCATTGCCTTCTTCCTCTTTCTCCTTCGCTTGAATGCGTGAGTGATGAATGTGATCCAAGGAGGTCGAGTTCCCTCCTTTATATAGGCTTCTTACGGTGGACTTGGCTCCTCAAAATAGGTTGACTTCTCAACTGCCAGGCCAACTTGGTCTTGAAGGGTATTTTGGAACTTTTAATGACAAAAATAATTTTCTTTTCAAGTTACAATGTGCCCCATGGGATCTTCAACTTATGGCAATGACTCTTTTGACTTCTTGACCCAGGACAAACCCTAGAAGCACTCAATGGGTGCTTGACCTCTAAAATAAAAGACCTTGAGCATGAAACCCATGCTCCAAAAATAACAATAATAAATTTTCTTTCATTTTACAAAATACAAGAATCAAAAGTACATTTCATCTTTATGAAGACCGAACCTAGCTACACATTTTTCAACACTCCCTCTTAACTAGGGAGGTATTCATAAATGGTACATGGAAATTCTCAATCTGAAGAGATCTCATAAGAAGAGTCAAATTGGTAACCCGTTTGTTTAGCATCATAACAACCAACATTGTCATATAGAAAGGTCTTGTCTAACAACTCTATCTCTCCACAAGATTAGAACACAATGTTGGCGAGACCAGTGATTTACAGACACCATCATCATTGTCTCTCAAGGTACATACTGTTGAAAAGTAACTAGGTTCGGTCTTCATAATGACATGTAATTGTGACTTGTATAAATGATGTAATAAAAGTATTTTTGTAAGCCTTGCTTCATGGGTTTCATGAGCAAGTGATTTTATTATAGACAGCTCTCATTTGAGAGCATTAGGATTGATCATGTAAAGGAAAAGAACTAATGTCGTGTATGAAGATCTCTTCTTGAGCCTATGTCAATGTATATGAGTCAAGTAAGTGTCTAGAAAGCCCTCCAAAAGACAAGCACAGTACTCCTCCCTTGAAGTCGGCCTCCAACTAAGTAAAGATCATGTCAGCCTATATTATAAAGTCACATTTGTTCACATGATTCAAGTTGGCTTATTAGTTGTGGCAAACTACTATATAAAGGAACCTCGGCACAGTCCAAAAGACATATTTTTTGAATCCTTCTCTGAGATTTTCGGTGATGCATCTCTGGCATTTTCGGATGGATGGGACAGTGAGACAGTTCATATCTCTCTAATATTCAGATGGGTAATTACAGTCAATCAAGGAGCTCGGACTCCTCTGAAGTTTAGGTGAGGAACTGCAATAAGCACAGCTCGGATTTGAGATTTCGGATAGCATCTGTGGAAGGGACAGTGAGGGAAGGGACAGTGAGGGCTTGCATCTATGGAAACGACATCGAGGAAATGAGAGGACAGCAAGGGCATGCATCTATGGAAACGATAACGAGGAAATGAGAGGACAGCAAGGGCATGCATCTGTGGAAGGGACTGCGAAGAAGTAAAGGGACAGTGAGGGCATACATATGAGATAAGCTCGGATTACAGTCTTCTCGGTGCTACATAATCTCAGTGTATCTCAGTGATCTCAGTAAAAGTGCCAATAGTCTCTATGATGCAGCAATGTTAATGATCTCATTGATAAAGGTCTTGGTATAAGACAGTATTGATGATGTAGATCTTGGTATCAATGCAATGATGAAGATCTCGTTGAAGGAGAAATCAAGAAGAGGATTGGTATCTTGGTCTTGGAGTGGCTTATAGGTTAAGGGTCATGGTCTTGGTGTTCGTCAATTGGAATCTCTATAGGAAGAATTGTTGTGGGTTTTGGCCCTGGCTCATAACCTACATGTTGTGTCTCTTGTCTATTTTATGTTCATGCATTATTACTGTTTGATGAAGAAGAACACTAATAAAGAGAAATCATCTAACGTTAATGCCCTAGATTTCTCAACACATACCCCACCTAGGTGTTCACAGAGTATGTCCTTCCTTGGACTATTCTTATCTTGGATAGTTAATCCTCAAAGAACATCGGTCCTCGACTACTCTTATCTTGGATGCCCTACCTCATCCTCAAAGAGTATCGGATGCCAGATGCTTACCCAATCCTCAGTTTTGTCTTCCCAAGTGAAGACAAGAATGATGTGCCTATCTCTCCCTCTCAACAAGGGAGGATATATCAACCAAACCAAGCTTGTCTCTCAAATACACAAGCTTCTTATTACGAAAAGATTTAGTCAATATGTCAGCTACCTGCTCATCGGTGGAGATATACTATAGTTGTTGCACACCATCTTGTACTAGCTTCTGAATGTAGTGATACTTGTTGTTTATATGCTTTGTCTTTCCATGAAACATTGGGTCTTCAGACAATCTTATACTGTTGGTGTTATCACATTGTATCACTATACGGTCCATTGGTCCATCAAATAAGTCAGACAACAGCTTCCTCAACCAGACAGCTTCTTTGCCCACTTCAAAGGCTACAATATATTCCACCTCAGCACTAATCAAAGAAATTGTATCTTGCTTTCTACTCATCCATGAGATCATGGAGGATCCCAAACTAAAACATCCTCCTGTAGTGCTCCTTCCATCTTGCTCACTGCCTCCCTTGTCAGAATCTGTATATCCAATCAAGTGGACATCATTCCTATCGTATTTCAGGCAATAGTGGATTGTTCCTTGCAAATATCTCAGTATGTGTTTGGTTGTTATCCAATCATCATGCTTTGGCTCCACTTGGAACTGACTGAGAACATTCACTACAAAAAATATGTTTGGTCGAGTGTTCACCAAGTACATCAGTGAGCCAATCAATTTTCTATACTTGGTAGGATCCACTGGGCTAGATTCAGAACTCATTAGTCTCTTCAAGTTTGTGATCATTGGGGTTGTCATTAGTTTGCAATACATGTCAAACCTTTTCAACATCTTGATCACATACTTCCCTTGACCTAGGTAGATTTCATCAGGTCCCTGCCAAACTTCTAGTCGCAAATAATAGTGCATCAGCGCAAATGGAGGATCCCAAACTAAAACATCCTCCTGTAGTGCTCCTTCCATCTTGCTCGCTGCCTCCACAGTCAGAATTTGTATATCCAATCAAGTGGACATCATTCCTATCGTATTTCAGGCAGTAGTGGATTGTTCCTTGAAAATATCTCAATATGTATTTGGTTGTTATCCAATGATCATGCTTTGGCCCCACTTGGAACTGACTGAGAACATTCACTACAAAACATATGTCTGGTCGAGTATTCACCAAGTACATCGGTGAGCCAATCAATTGTCTATACTTGATAGGATCCATTGGGCTAGATTCGGAACTCATTAGTCTCTTCAAGTTTGTGATCATTGGGGTTGTCATTGATTTGCAATCCATCATGTCAAACCTCTTCAACATTTTGATCACATACTTCCCTTAACCTAGGTAGATTTCATCAGGTCCCTTCCAGACTTCTAGTCCCAAATTAAAGTGCATCAGCCCAAGATCCTTCATATCGAATTCTGTTGCTAGCTGCTTCTTGCATTCTTCAATTCCACCTTCCACACCTGTCAAGAGAAGATCATCCACATACAGAAGAATGATTAGAGGGTCACCTTTTACAACCTTGAAGTAAAGGTTTGGATCAGCAAAACTTTTTGTGAAGCCCAATCTTTGAAGGTATGCATCCATCCTTGCATACCATGCCCTTGGTGTCTGCTTAAGGCCATATAATGCCTTCTTGAACCTGCAACCATATGCCTCTCTATCTTTGACTCTAAATCCCAAGGGTTGCTCTATATAGACTTCCTCGTCAATTGTGCCATTCAGGAATGCAATCTTAACATCCATTTGATGTATATTCCATCCCATTGATGTTACCAAAGAGATCAATGATCGAATAGTTGTATGCCTTGCTGTCGGAGCAAATGTCTCTTCATAATCAATGCCTTCTTGTTGAAAAAAGCACCTAGCCACAAATCTTGTCTTATACTTGTCAATGCTTCCATCTGTCACATGCTTTATCTTGCAAAGCCATTTGGAAGTTACAACAGACTTGTTTTCAGGCCTAGTGACAACCTCCCATACTCCATTTTTCATTATTGATTGATATTCTTCGTTCATAGCATCTTTCCATTCTTGATGACTAACAACTTCTCCAAAAGTGGATGGCTCTACTTCCATTAACTGTCATATATGTTGCATACCCAGAATATATTTTAGGTAACTTGCTTTCCCTAAATGTGCCTTTAATCGCTCCATGTTCCTCTGCATCTAATAGAGTAGATTTTAACCAATTAGGCCTCTTTCTAGTCTCAAGAATTACCACAGATTGTATTGGTTCACTAGGACCTTCATCTTCATGATTTGATTCTTCTTCCTCCTTAATAACTTCCTCTTCAAATACCGAAAGTTCTTCATCATCAAAGTCCATAAGGAGATCATTTGATTTCTTAAATGAAATACTTTTTTCAAATATCACATCTTCACTAACTTATATTCGGTGCCTTTTTATGTAGATCCTATAGGCCTTTGAGGAATTACTGTAGCCAACAAATGTACCCTTCATGCCTGATGGATCTAACGTGTTTCTCTTGTCCTTCGATATATGAATATAAACAAGACAACCAAAAAATCGGAGATGATCTACGCTTGGTTTCTTCCTAGTGAATACTTCTTCGGGAGTCAAGTTATCTAGTGACCTGTGGGAACTTCGATTTTGTATGTATACAGTTGTCTTTCTTGCTTACCCCCACAGGAATTTCGGCAAATCTTGATCATGTAGCATTGCTTTCACACTTTCTTCAATGGATCGATTCTTTCGTTCTGCAACTCCATTTTGTTCGGGATTTTATGGCCCTATCAACTCCCTATTAATCACACTCCTTACAGAAATTTATAAGTTCTTTTGAAGTATATTCTCCTCTATTATCAGGTCTCAATATCTTCATTCTCCTTTTTGTAAGGTTCTCTACTTCAGCTTTGAATTCTTGAAATTTGGTAAAGACTTCATCCTTAGATTTCATTAAGTAAACCCAAGTTTTCCTGGAGTGGTCATCTATAAATGTGACATAATATAGATGACCTCCAAGTGACTTTGGAGTCATACGACCACAAAACATCGGAATGAATAAGATCCAAGATTTCTTTTGACCTTGAAACACTGCTTCCAAATGGTCTCTTGGTGTTCTTACCCAATGCACATCCCTTGCAAACTCCTTCATGATCTTCTTTTAGTTCGGGGATGCCATTTACTATGGTATATAGGGTTGGCAAGATTTTGTAGTGGAGATGACCAAATCTTCTATGCCAAAGTTCACATGAGCTAACTTCAATGTGAACCAAAGCTTGAGCGAGGGGAGTTATCAATATGTCTTCCTTCACATATCCCAATCATTCCAGCATCTTCTATGCCTGAGTTTTTACCCCATACTACAAACTTTCCATCAATGAATGCAACTCGATCACCCTTGTCTTCTAAGCATGAAAAGGAAAGTAAATTCTTATGCAAACTTGGAACAAATAAGATATTGTTGAGATGAATTTTTCCTCCATTTTCTAGCTCAATCGAGGTTGATTCAATTCCTCTCATAGGGTAGCTTTTCTTATCAATAAGTTTTACGAAGTAAGAGAACTTCCCTTTTGATAATGTCTTCAATTGCTTATGTTGACCAATCATATGCCTTGATGCTCCACTGTCAATCACCCAAATGTTTTCATCTTGAAATGTGCCAGTGAGTGCTGAGAATAATCCTTCAACCTTTGTAGATATCTTTGTCACTTCCTTAGAAGAAAATAGGAGATCCCACACTTCTTTAATGCCCTTTTTGAGTTGACTTGCCATCTTTGTACACTTCTTTAGAAACTTCTTCAATGTAGAGGAGATCTTCATTATGCCCTTAGCCAACCTTAGCTCTGAAACCATGTTGATAAATCTATAGGGCAATAGTTAGGATAATTTTTCTTTTCTAGATAATTGTTTGTGATGTCTTTTTACTTTTTCTTACTTATTAGCTTCTTCACTTATTTATTATGTTTGTATATCGTCAAAGAACTACCAAAACAAGACGAATAACAGTACACAAGAACACATAATGTAGGTTGCAAGCCAGGGCCAAAACCTCTCCTCTTGAGAGGAAAACCCGCAAATCTCTTCTCTTCTTATAGATTCTTCAATTGACGAATTCCAAGACCTCTAAACCAAGACCAATACCCTCCAAGACCAAGTCCAACCCTTCCGGATTATGTGCTTCTTTTGTCCAAGTGAAACCCACTCAAATCAACTTCAACCTCCTCACTGCATAATTTCGGCCTTTACTGCAAGTTTGAAATTCCGGCCCTCCTAGTAACAGTTGTTGCCACACGTGTGAGCATATTTTGGCCTCCTAAGCCTTCTTCAGACCTTCGCTTGGCTTTTTCCTCCTTTCTGATGCTTGAGGATGACTCAATGTGACCTTCGTTGGCCTTCCTTCTCTTCTTTCTTCAAGATCGAACTTGCAGGTTAAAACCCTATACCAATCGCAAAAACGCTAGCCTTCCTTCACACGTGTGAGAGAGAAATAGCCCAAAAACAAGTCTTCTTCGTCCTCTTCCTTCTTCGTTGGCTTCTTCCTCTTTCTCCTTTGCTTGAATGAGTGAGTGATGAATGTGATCCAAGGAGGTCGAGTTCCCTCCTTTATATGGGCTTCTTAAGGTGGACGTGGCTCCTCAAAATAGGTCGACTTGGTCTTGAAAGGTATTTTGACACTTAAAGACAAATAATTTTCTTTTCAAGTTACAATGTGCTCGATGGGGTCTTCAACTTATGACAATGACTCTTTTGACTTCTTGACCTAGGAAAAACCCTAGAAGCACTCAATGGGTGCTTGACCTCTAAAATAAAAGACCTTGAGCATGAAACCCATGCTCCAAAAACAACAATAATAATTTTTCTTTCATTTTACAAAATACAAGAATCAAAAGTTCATTTCATATTTATGAAGACCGAACCTAGTTACACATTTTTCAACAAAGTCAACCCAAGTCAAACCAGCTTCACAACTATTGCAACTCTCTTCTTCCACCTCAACTTTGTACCTGCAATTTTGACTGCAATTTCGGCTACTTCTGCTGAAACCCTAGATCACATGTGTGGTTACAATATGGGTGAAATTGCCTCTTTTCTCCTTCACTTGGACAACAGCTTCTTTTTCAATAATTCGGCTTACCAAATTTAGCTTCTTCTGATCTTGAATTTGGCTTATATATGGTGACTGTACTTCGGCTCTACTGCAGCAAATTCTTCCCTAACCTCTTCGCACGTGTGAAAGGAATTAGCCCTAAAATAGTACCCAAAGATTTGGTTTTCTTCCTCTTTTATTTTTCTCTCCTTTGTTGGATATACTTGTGCTTCTTGAGCTTCCAACAAATTTGATTCGATGCCCTTACAAATGAGGTCGAGCTCTTTATATATAGGCTTCATGTCACAACTTGTTGGCCGACTTGTCACTGTCCCAAGGCTGACTTGTCACTTGCAAAGGTCGACTTGTCTTGGATGGTCTTTGACTCTAATTTTGACTCAAATATTTTTTTCTTTACAATATGTAACATGCCCAAAAGGGTATTCCATACATGACAATGACTTGTTGACTCAAAGACAAGCCCTAGAAGTACTCAATGGGTGCTTGACCTATAAATCAAATAGCCTTGAGCATGAAACCCATTCCTCAAGAATGACAATAATAATTTTATTTTTCTCTTTACATCAAATACATACAATCATGGTTACATATGTCATTATGAAGACCGAACCTAGTTACATATTTCAACATGAGATGCATGTATTGGGCTTCACTTGTTAAATGTTATTGATGGGGATACATGCAAGATAGCATGCTTTGAAGGGATAATGCATGGTAAGATTGTACCTTTCATCTTCAATTCGAGTTGTTTTAATTTACCTATTAGAAGCATCTTGTTGGTGGTTGATTGCACTTTCAATACCTTTGATGTTTATTTATTGGAAATATCATTGTGAATGTCAAATCTCATCATTTTGTTGGCTAGAATTTACTTTTTTCAATTTGACAAATACAGTCACACGCTTTTAGAGATTCTCTTTAAATGGTTTCTCCAAGTATATTTCACATTTCAAATTAACAAGCTAAGGGAGATTGTAGATATGTTCATTCAACTCTTTCATTCCTTAATCACATGTGAAAACATCACTAGTAGTTTGATCCTTTGACTCCATGCACAATGGATAGGCACTAGGGTTGATCTATCCATCATATTTTCATTTTTCCTACACTACAACGCTTGTTTTGCTACAGTCACTCTTCATTTCACTTTGAGCCCACTACCTAAGCTTTAGCAATCCTACCTTAGGGAATCCCCCCTTCAGTTAGAGAAGAGCCAACATCAAGTGTGAAGAGGGTTTGTCAGGTGATATTAGCCTTCCTTTTAGTTGCCCATAGGCTAGTACTAATCTTTTCGACTTTCATCTAAAAGTGTTGGTTTGTAAGGTAACAAGTCCAATTTACAAATTTCTCTTCACATGTTGAAGTTCTTTTCTTCAAGTTTCACCGAATAGCTTATCATTTCAAAGTTGCCCTTCTAAGAGATCAAAACTCTGCAGTTAAATTTCAACCATACCCTAAACTTCCCAAAACCGCATTCAAGCAATGATGTAAGCATAAATGTTTTTTTATTTTTCTTACTAGTGAAATCACCAATGATTTGCTTATTTCCAATTTACCACATAACTCTCTGCTTAGTGTTACAATGTTTCATAGATTTTGTCTATATTTCGTAGTTTTATTTCAAAATTCAATTGTCCAAATGGAAGTTGCAATGTGATTTATTATGTAACTAATTCTATGATGTAATTAACACCATAAAAGTACACCCTCCACCCCCGCGCCCCTCCCCCCCTATATAGTCTAATCTAAGTTTTGCATGATAACAAGAAACACCTATGTTTCTGACATAGAAATATGTTGGAAACGTGACCCCTCAAAAATTTGGAAACAAGAGAAAGGCTACATATAAAGCATAATGAATAAAATAGCAAGAACATTTAAATGAAAAACATAAATGACAAGCAATGTTACACTATCGCTTATATTGGGAACCTCATCATCAATGATTTCGGTTTCAGTGAAGAGTACATTTTTGTCAAGGCAATGAAAGAGGAGCTTCAACAATCAATACCACCAAGATCGACATACATAAAGCGCTTGGTGTTCTTGATTAAATGCCAAATCCCATACCCTCACGAGTCATATGTGATAGAATCCAATGAAAATATTACAATCCTACTAATTCTGAAATCCTAAAAATTATTAAGTCTGCTAAATTTTGAACGGGATGTGAAATTCTACTTTCTGAATATGAAGTCCGATGAGGTGGGAAGTTGGATCCACTCTCAAACATCTTGAAACAATTAACAATAATGTTGAAAAATTAAGTAAAATAATAAGAAAATGAAAGATAAAGGAAATGTTTAGCATTACCATTAATTGCCAACATTTTTGGTATAATGAGTGAAACCCTCTTTTAAAGAAAAAATTCTAGTTTTAAAGGCTTTCTAAATATGAAGTCCGATGAGGTTGGAAGTTGGATCCACTCTCAAACATCTTGAAACAATTAACGATAATGTTAAAAAATTAAGTAAAATAATCAAAAAATGAAAGATAAAGGAAATGTTTAGCATTACCATTAATTGCCAACATTTTTGGTATAATGAGTGAAACCCTCTTTTAAAGAAAAAATTCTAGTTTTAAAGGCTTCTAGAAGACTCATTAGTTCATAATTAACCTCTAATTATGCATTAAAGCCAAAATTGTAGGTCCTAGCAATCAAACTAAGGAAAAATCAAACAATTTGTTTTTGGAAACGTGTTGTATGGACATTGAAACACGCTTGAAACATGTTTCTGTCTACGAAATGTGTTTCCCACATGTGAAATGCATTTTGTACTGACCAGCACATGTTTCAAGTGTGTTTTAGCATTTCAATACGTAAATGTGACTAGTACAAGAGGGGGGCAGGTATGTTTCCTGCAACATAGACTGTAATCCTAGCTTATTTAAAGTTGAAGAACCCCATTAATTGACTCACTTCTCATCAAGCACTTGTGTTGTGACTACTTGGAGGTTTCAGAGTTACAGGAAAGAGAGTTTATTCATGTGAAAATTTCTGAATATAGAAACCCTACTGCAATATCTTGATTTACTTCTCCTACTTGTTTGATTAATTAACAAGTTATTTTCTGAAATATTCAGTAAAATATCAAAGCAAACACAGCTGCAGCCTACACATACATACAGACCATTTACTGAAGCATAACGCACACATGACAAAGGACGCAGTATTTTTTGGACAATGTCCCCGGAAAAAACCAATGCGAGAAAACTAGTGCAGCAGCTCTTAGGGTTTGTTTATTAAGCAGAATATCTAAATACAATCAAGGGCACTAGTAATGGTTTGCCCGACAAAGAATTCATGACAGATGTACCTATCACTCGGAGACATAAAATATGGATGCTTCAGCCGAGGAAGCACTCCTCTGAAAATACTGAATACGAGCCCTTTCTAGCCCATTGGAACCCCAACGTTGCTCCTCCAACCTCTGCGTCAGCTTCTCCTGCCTAGCATAGCCCCTGTGTCACCCTTCTAGGCTCAGCGTTGCCCCTGCGTCGCCCTGAAGGCCCTGCATCAGCCTCTGCGCTACCTCTGCGTCAACCTAGCTGGGCTTCCTCTCTACCTTAGTATTCTCGGACTTAGATCAGAAAAATCCCTCATCGATCTACCCCTCTCAAGCACTACAAGCTCACTCGAAAATTCTCAGCAAACTACGCCCCAGAATTTCAACTTAGCTCAAATGTTACCGCTCTGTGTGTGTTCTCCAACTAACCCCAAGCCTTCCTTTAATACTTTTCTCGTTGAGAAATCAACGATCGTGATCTAATCTCTAATCAATGGCTAAGATTAGAAAAGATTTGATCCATGTCACTTAGAACATTCTCACCCACATGTTTAGATTAATTCACTGTAATTATTTAATTTCCCTAAGTTAGACTTAGGGTCTCCATTAAAATAATTAATTTATTGAATAACTTTCACGCAGGGTGGAATTTCTCCAAGTGATTTATGGGTCTTGGAGATCTCATATGTTCTCGCCCCTCCACAAAGTTTCAGAGCTAGAGCACAACCGATGCTACCCAAAATCTCAACACTCCCTCTTAGCGAGGAATGTGCTCTAACAACACTTCACTCCAGAAGTGTTACTCTGATCTTTGGCATCGGTCCCCCGCGCTGTTGATGCCTGCCCTGCTGCCCTTGATCCACTGCGTTGCTGCTTTCTGTACTGTTGCCCATGACTCTGCCACAGTCACTGCCACAGCTGTACGGCAACTCCCTCTCAAATGGCTGCATCATGCTACCTATAGCACTGCCACTGTTGACTGTTGCACTGCAACTCAGTTGCTGAGAAGTAAGCAACTAAAGGACATCACCCAACAACTAATGGACAAGTCGGTCTCGCTGCATCTCATCATTGAAGCACCCTTTGTTGCTGCTTTGCGTTGTCTCTCTAGAGCCTCTGCGGTGCCTGCTACTCTACACTGCATAAGCATTGCCCTTCTGTGTTGCTGAAGTCCCATCAGTCTCTGTGTTGTTGCTTCCACATTGTTGCTACCAAAGTTGCAAACATCACGATCGGGATTATATCGGCGAGGGGAAAAAATCAGAAAAAATCGTAAAAATCGGGAAAAAATCGGCACATACAAAAATATTCATTTTTTTTCAATTTTTTTAATATCTAAAGCACCCACAACATAAAATAAATGCATTGACACATAAATATGAAAAAAAAACTAATATATAAGACATGTAATATCATGTCTAGTGCTACATCACACATAATAGTGAATCATGTCCTGAATACTAAGTCCTGAGTCTCAACTCAACCTCAAAATATCAACAAAAAAATATAATAATGTGTCTCATATCATGAGTCATAATGTTATATACAAAGGAATGCACCAAATAACCTATACTATTGATTTCCTCTGCCCCTCTTGCGAGAAAATGTAGCAGCTTTCCCTCTAGACGAAGAAGCTGGCGGGGCTGGCAATGGACTCTGTTGTGCTCCAGATCCTAAAGCACCAGGAGCTAAAGGAGGCAGACCACGTCCTCTACCAGTAGCAGGGGTAGGTGGTGTCACCTCCTCCTCCTGTTGTTGCTCCTCCTCCTCCTCCTCATGAAACTCATCATTGATTCATCGCTACGAGAAATAGGATCATCAACAAGAGATACATAAACATCATCTAGCTCAAAGTCTTCAGACTTGGATTGCTCAACCTTATAACATGATAGAAATTGAAAAAGTTTAACATGCCTAACCAATGATTTTGGTTTGAGTGAAGGGGTTCATCTCCTCAACCTTAAAATGCGGTAGAAAAAGATTAACATGCCTAACCAGTTGTTTTCCTTTGAGTGAAGGGTACATTCTTGTTAAGGCCACAGTAGGGGAGTTCAACAATCAATACCACCAACATCAACAAAGTTCAACAATCAATGCCACCAACATCAAGTTCTTAAAGGACTTCATACTCTTGATCAAATGCCAATCTCATACCCTTACACATAATAGAATCAAATGGAAACAATGCAAATCCCCAAACCATGAAACACTGAAAACCATTAAGTCTGCTGAATTTTGAGTGAAATCTAAAATTCTAGTTTCTCCATATGAAATCCAATGAGGTCGAAACCACTCTTAAACATCCTGAGTCATTTCATGGTAATGTTAAAAATTTAAGTAAAATGAAAAATAAAGGAAATATCACTTTTACTTTAAGAATTTAACATTACCATTAACTGCCAACAGGGTGTGTCAGGAAAATGAGAGGGCTGCAAAAATGACAAAAAAAAATCAATTTTTGAACTTGTAGGGTTGTTGTTTGATGGGCCCACGATTTTTACCAAAAAAATTGTGATTTTTTCCAAAAAATCGCGATTTTTTCCCGATTAGCGATTTTTTCAAAAAATCGTGCAGAACATCGCCGATTTAATCATTTTGTTGAAAAAATCGCGATTTTTTGAAAACATCGCGATGTTTGCAACTTTGGTTGCTACCACTGCACTGCGTTGCTCCAATCCTTCAGCGTTCAAGCACTGCCTTGTGCCTTTCCATGATCCTCTGCATCCACTGACTCCAGTCATCTTGCTACTATCTTAAGGCTCCCGTAGCTCGTATGTGATCCAAGAGTATGGGCACTTCAAGGATCTTGTCGTCACCATCTGTAGCTCAATCTACAAATCTATGTCGCCCCACCTCTTCTCTCGAGGTACATGAGCACTCATGGTCAAATCATCATCGTTGTCGTCATCCCCTTTCGTTGTTGATGTCTTGGAATTTGAATCTTCCTTGCCGTTCTTCTTAGAACAAGTATTGGCGAAGTGTCCCAATTCGCCACATCTGAAGCATCGAACCTTGGATAGGTCCTTCTTCTTCTTGCCTTGCTGCCTCTATCATCCAACATTGTGTCCTTTCACTTTCTTTGAGGCTGCTTGATCTGTATTTCTCCAAAAAGACCAAAACTTTGAAATAACCATGGCCCCAGGAGCGGTCTTGACCTCCCTCAACCTCTTCAACATGATGAATGAAGAGGCAAACCGTGTATCCGCAATCTTCAACAATGATAGATTGTTGTACTCCTTGTAGATAGTGATGGCATTTATATGGTTTTGTACAAAGTTGTGGATATGTCGTGCATCCTCAATAATGGCTCCAATCCAAAGCACATCAGAAGCAATAGATTTCAGTGCCAAGTTCAATGAATGGACAGTGCAAGGTGTCCAAAATATTTGTGGATATTTTGCTTCCACAATCATGCCAGCAGCCTTGCAAACAGGTGCATTATCTGTAATGATTTGCACACAAGAATCGACACCTACATCTTCAATAATTTTAATAAATAACTCACCCATATATTGTACATCCTTGTATTGTCCAAGTGCATCCACTGATTTCAAGAAAACTGAACCATTCAAGGATGACACCATGAAGTTGATGAGTGGGTGGCGTGTTGGATCTGTCCATCCATCAAAAACAATGCTAACCCCAGATGTTGGCCATGTTGATTTAATAGGCTCAAGCATTTTGTCCACCTCTTTCTTTGCCTTTGTCAACAATGTGGTTCTGAGCTTCTCTGACCCAAGAGGCACATACCTTGATGGAGCCCCATGACTAAGAGCTCGACACATCTCAATAAATAGAGGTGATTGTGCAACATTAAAGGAGATGAAGTTCTGATAGAAAAAAAATGCAATGGTGAGATCAAGCTCTTCCCTCTTCTCTTTTTGAAAAATCTTATCCATTGGACCAACTGCAGTTGTCTTTCTCTTTGTTGATTGTCCCCTACTAAAAGTCTCAAAAGGGAACTTGTTGCTGCTTTTCCTTAAGAATGGAAGGGGGTCATCATTCTTGTTTTTTTTTTTTGATGCCACATTTGCCTCACCAACAAATTGTTCTTTCTCCATTTCCTTCCTCTGTGCCAATTCAATTGTTGTACAACATTTAATGCCACAACCTAGAATACCCAACAAATGAGCTTTCACACGGAAATATGTGAAAGTGAAATGGCCATCGCATATATTGCATTTCCATGAACAATTTCCTCCTCCCTTTCCCTTTTTTCCTGCCCCTCCCTCTCTTGTCACATATTTCCACAATGGGTATTTGGGGTCATGAGTTTGTTTTCCCTGCACATTTGAAGATGTTGTTGCAGCCCCACTTCCAATAGATGGAATACTTGCAGACCCTGATGAAACAAGGACAGGAGGGGCATCTCCAATGGGGTCATTCTTCCCCTTTCTTTGCCCATGTCTTGCTGCCTTTGATTGAGCCATGAATACTTTAAAAAATAAACAAAAATAACCAAATATATAAAACATATGCACATGCAAACACTAACAACAAACTAAATGCAAAATATAGAGGGGCAGTGCACTTACTGGATGCTCAAATCTCTTTGAAAAAACTCCCTTTCTCCTTGCTAACCCTTTCTTCTTGCAAACCCTTACTCCTTGCTCACTTCACAAACACAAATCGATGAGAAAGAATGAGCAAAATCATTGTTTTATAACCCAAAATCGCACTTTTTAGACACAACGAATCTAGCTGTACTGGATACGGCCATATCCATACAAGGTACGGTCGGGATTCGCGGCCGTATCCCGTGAATCGGGTACGAATCCTGGAGTATTGTATCCGATATGTTGGATTCGGGATTCAAGGGCCCTGGGGGACGAATATGGTTTCTTAGAACCAGAGTCAATAGGAAATCAACAGGGGCAGAATACAGAGTGAAATGTCGCTTTGCAAGCATACATGAAGTTAAACCATGTCAAAAATTACTGATGATACAAAAGCCCAAATGTGAGCCATTGTTGAAGTTGTTCCGACGAAGCCGCCAATACAACAAATGAATGTTGAGACAGGTAGGAGAGATTCCCATGCATTAAAACGAAAATGGCAATGGAAACCCTAGTTATGAAGCCTCCTCCACTTCCTCCTTAAGGATACCTTTATATTTGTTCCTCCATCTCTGGTTGATGATGGTTCTCCATCAAGGATTAAGAAAATTGATGGGGTTTTAGCAACCTATACCACCCCTAGTTCTCAGTCCATCATTGATAGCAAATGGAGGAAGCAACTTTCCAATACATAGATATATGGTGGTATCATTCAAATATTCCTTGTTGAAATTTCCAAATAGACCGCGATTAATGCAAAACAGAAATTTTACCTCCTTTACAAGAGGTTTCCCGTATTTTAACCATGTGAATTTTCAGCCTTAGGTCTGTTATCAAATAGGCGATAAAACAGCAGCAGAAAAGATACAATATTTCATTTTCTAACACCAAAATCTTCTAGGCAATCCAAGGAGAAAAGATACCAAACCATCTAGATAAGTTTCAGCCCTTTAGGGCAATTTATCCCACATAAACCAGATCCAAAAATTCACTTTTGCAGCAGTAAAATATAAGATATAGCAGCAGCAATATAGTCCCTTCAATGGTGGTGTCAAATCACTTGACAAATTGTCCTTTCACTTATGTGAAATCATCAAAACATATATAGCTGTAAATAGCAATACATGAAGAACATATGTGGTTGAAAATCAAATATGGAAATTGCACAAGTTTTGGACATTCAAAATTTCTTTAATATGATGAAGATGAAGTTCATGTACATACCATAGCCTTCTCTCAAGACTAATACAAACCACCAGCTCCGCAAAACCCTAGCTAGGGAAAACAATGAAAACCCTAGCTCAACCAAGGAGCTACAACAAGCAAGAATCACTCCAACAAGTCCTCCAAGGCAAAACGTCCACTTATCTTCTTCTCCACTAGATATACCCTAGCCTTTTATCTCAAAATTACCTTCAAGGGATAAACCCTATCCCTAGGCTTCCAAGATACTCCAAGAAGACAAAAAAAACCCTAGTGACTCATGAGAGAGGGATTGCGTAAATATGAAGACCAAGAATGAGAGAGAAAACTAGCGTGCACTCTTTTCCAAGGTCACATCTCTATACAAGAGTGAATAATAGAATTAGTGGATGAAGTATGAATGATCATCTCCAACTTCTCTTCCATAAGAGTAAACCCCAGTCACAAGAGCGTCACGAGTGCAAACTCCAACCAATATGTTCACTTTCCCTTCCATAGCTTCTATGGTTTCCTCATGAACCCTAGTGAATCACTCGAAGAAGACAAGGACAAAGAGAAGAGTATGATGACGATGAACGAGGATAATTCTCTCCTTCTTATATGTATATATGGGAGGTAAGGGAGGCCAACAATAAAATGTATGCCTAAGCCCTTACAAGCAAACTACAATAAGCACTTAGAGGCCAACACAAGCACTCCACTCCAAAGTACACACATCATGCTCTGTGGCAATGTCATATACAATAAGGGTTCCAAGATGTTGTAGCTATACAAAGGGTGTTCACACCCCTCCATCACAAGCTTCCATGGACTCCATCAATCCTTCTAAGCCATGTACTCCATTGGGTCAACGGCCACTGCAAATACATTGTCACATCCCAAGCATCCGCAAGCTAACTCCAAGCCTACAAACAAGAATCTAGGTAACCCCATGCTATCTAGGACTTCATGTCCTCCTCCAAGATGCAAAATACTACTCCCAAGTAGGGTGTTCTCCAATCAAGTGAACCTTTCCATGTGACCATCATGAATGACATCACCCAAGCTATCAAGAGAACTCCAACACACTAGGGAAGAATACCAAGCCAACACCTATCTTAGGTCAAGCAATGTATGAGAAAGATGTCTCCATTGTGCAAATCCATCACAAACCATTTCCCATGCACCAATCCATCTTGGATCATCTAGGGGATAAACATACACCATGTATCCCAAATCTCATGAAGCAGCCCAAACATGGTGTAAAAATTTTCGAAGTAACCTCATAAGCTAACATTCCTTTCAATGTTACCCACTCCCCTTATTAACAACCAATGCTAGATGCCAGCATTGCATGCGGTTCAAGCTTTAAAGGACCTAATTTTCATGCACCAAGGGGGGTATATTTGCAAAATGAAGTCAAACAAATAAATGATGAATTGACAAAACTTAGAGATTCATGGAGAAAAAAAGAATGTACCATCACATCAAAGGGATGGACAAATTAAAAGTCCCACACCATAATTAGTTTCCTCGGTTCTTTCCATAAGGTGTTGTGTTTCTCAAATATGTAGATGCATCCAATCATGAGCAGGATGCACAAATGTTGTATAAATCATCATTTATAATGCCTCCAACTATGTTTTTGTTATTGATGTTAGTAACATTGTGCAGTACTTCTGCTAAGTCTAAGTGTCTAAACGTGCAGACGTCTTCTAATTGACCCTTAGCCTTAGCAATTATGTTAATTATCAAAGTAATTGACTTTTATAGGATAAAGCGAGTTAATCTAATGAAATGCAAAGGTTATTTGGATTAGTGAATTAGATGAATCTCAATTGTTGATCTCAAGTGATGCTGAGATCTAATCTCAATCGTCAATCACTTTGCAGATTAGGGTTGTGGATTTGGTCAATCACTCAAACTTATAAAACGAAGGCTAGGCTAATGGAGAAGACACATCTTGAGCACAAGAGATAGTGAGATAGTGAGATCTCAGTGATTAGGTGGAGAAGGGCATTCATCCGAGTGTGCAACGTTCGAGGAAGAGTACAAAGAGCAACAAGGGAGAAGGACCCAGATCAACGAAGCAAGATCGAAAGATAGATCTGCAGAGGGTTTGATCGGTTGGATCATTTCTAGGTTTTGTCGTATTTGTACTTTTCCTTAGAGGGCCATTATCCCAGTAAGGGAGCTCTTGTATTTTGTAGACTATTATTAATCAAACATGAAACTTTGAAAGGTAGAACTTTGGTGTTTCTATTGTTATCTATACTTTGTGTTAAAATCTCGGTTGTGTTTTTTTATCCAGTAGATTCGTGTAATAATCTGCTAGGAAATATGCCAGGTTGTTGGGGTTGGAAAATTGACATGGTATCAAAGCTTGTTTTTTAGAAACCAATCTTTAAAAATAGCATAGGGTGCAAACAAATCTAGCCGTACAAGATCGACAAAGGTGAAGGATCATGCGCCATACATAGTAGATGGTAGAGTCGTCATCGTACATAGTCAATGGGAAAATTCGGCGACCAAGAAGGCAAAGTATAGCATACCACTACAGATTGGGCACAAAGTACATCGAGCAAGGAAAAGTACATTTTTTGCCATACATACATGCACGGACAAGACATATCCATACAAGGCTAAGGAAAAGTTTAAAAACAATAAAATAAAAAAAGAAAGTTGCCAAGAATTGAGCAACCAGCCATTCAAAACCACGTGAAAAAAATAAAAAGTGCAGTCGATCAAGCCATTCGCCATAGCCAGCAGCCGCACAGGAGTGCCAGTGCACACAACAGCCGCCAAAGGATCATGTTGTCAGAGCTATGTAGGGGGAGGCAGTCATTTGAACGCATGAGAGATAGGAAAGGTAGTGGTTGTACAGTGGTACGTAGCCATACATAACAACTAAGTAAGCCACCAAGCATCCAAGGACATACAATGGTTGTATGAGGGTCGTTCGAGGGCGCAAACGAAAAGTGAGTCATACAGCAACCAGAAAAGTCGCAGGGATATGAAGGGTAGTACCAGGAAAGTTATCAAATTCGCCAATAGAGATTAGGCTTTGGTCATTCTTCAGAGGGAGAGAGGGAGACCATACTACTCAGGAGTTTGCCAGAAGGTCATTCTTCAGAGGGAGAGAGAGAGACCATACTAGTCAGGGGTTTGGCATAAAAACATTTTTTGTGGGTGTTTCACGGGACCAAAGCACAGATCCATGAGAAGATCTTAACATATATATAAACCAACAACATTTATTTTATCTTGCGTGTACTAGAAGGACTTCGCACGAGGCAATAATTATCATATCTTAAGACAACAACAACCAGTTTGAGATTTGAGGATAGGTTGGATGGAGCATCTAACTTCCTACATTGAAAGGTAAGCCTTACCTTGTTGTTGAAAGAAAATGACCTTTGGGAGACTGTTGATGATGGGATTCAACAACCAACAGATGCAACATTGTTGACAGGCCATGAGAAGGACATTAGAGATTATCGAGTCATTATGGATGTCGTGAAGGATCACTTCATCCCTCACTTTGCAAAAAAAATAGCCAAAGAGAAGTCCAAAGCTCTAGTGGACCCAATCTAGAGTGACAACATGAACAGGAAAATGATCTTGAGAAATAAGCTCAAATCAATCTAGATGTTAATGTCTAATAACATTACAGTAACTTCATGAGGATCACCCAGACGCGGGATTAGCTTGTAATCATTGGAGAAAAAGTGGACCTGGGACATTGTCTATCAATGCTAGGATGTTACCTTGAGAGCTACCCTTAAGATGGCAGGATGCCACCAGGTTGGCACTGCACCCACTTGATGGGCGTTGCCTTGATCTTGTGGATAATTCATGATGATGTATGACATGGGACCCTTTTGGAGAGGAATGTACAGTGCTTACCATGATAATGACATTCCCCGAAATGATGACATCCTCATTTATAGTGTTTACAAAAAAAAATTATTTTTATTTTTCAGTACAGTGATCAAATTTGATATATTCTTTGAATAGTCAAATTGCCTTCCAATGATATAAAGAACAATGTGTAATCAATAATATAAAATTTTAGCTTCGCAAGACAGAAATGATGCAGATACTCATGTATAGATTCCTGAGCAACAGAATTGGATGCCCTTTCTGGTTTCTCCAGCTAAAATAATTGTGGCTTTGATACCATTGTAGTGTACTAGGAAGATTTTCCCTCGGATAATAGGGTTTTTCAATAGAAATTTTCTTGTTCAATTCCAACAGTTAATTTCAACCAATCAATGTGTTTCCAGCAATAAGATTAACAGAAGTATACCAATGTTGGATTTAGTGTACTAAGTCCAATAATGCAATCCACATACCAGTTGATTCAAAATCAAATCAATGGTTTTAGTCCATACAACAAGGTGAACCCCTTTCTACAGTGATTAACAAACAAATTATAGTACACAAAACCCCAATCAGAGAATACAAAAAATACTAGTCTATATAAATTTTGGATGCAGTCCCTACTCAGTGTGCCAATCCCATCCTGAAATGGCCACGACCTTCCTTCTATGATCTGATCCGACCATGTATTCTGAATTCTCCTCCTGTATAGAGCTCGAACTGCAGAAGTCCCTCCAGTATGCCATTCATTGAGCTTGGACAGCTTCGGTGAAATCCTTCAAATCATAAACAATGACTCCAACCAGACCAACCTCTTCAAACCACAGGATCCGCAATTCTCAGCCACCGATTTGATTACAACCTTCTCATAAAATGATATAACGTTCCTACGACCAAATCCTTTGTCTCGCTGAGCATACAAGATGGACTCGGCCTTACGAAATTAGGGCTCGACTTGTCAATACCCCGGAAATATTCAGGAGGTATGATTCTTCAGGAATGCTTGGGTTTCATCTCAAGAGGGCTCCTCCACAACTTATGACAGAACATATCTCAGGAAGGGACCTCATTGTCCTCTTCTTGGTGCCCAAAACATGGTTTGAATTCAATAGGGAATGCAGACCCTTTCAGAGGAATGTTTCCTGCCAAGACAAAGGACAAGAAGACATTCACTTCCCTTTCAAATGAATTGTTTTGTGCCAAACAAAAACCAAAGACCAACAATCTCTGCTTCCTTTTCCAAGTCGAATCCCTGTTCCAAACCAAAACATAAACCGAACTGCCACAGAATCTTTACCAACTTTGCTACCTTGCCACATACTTTGCTAGTTTAGTAAAAAGGGTTCCTGTGGCCAGAATCAAGGAGTAAACAAGTCAAACTTCATTGCCCTTCCACTAGTCGATCTGTGCCAGAGTAAAGGATCAAAGAGGATTTTTCGCTACCTTTCCAGAATTATTTTTTTGTGTCAAACCAAGAACCCAAACCATCAAGAAATTTTGTTGTCCCTCCTAAAATCCTTTCCAGTGCCAAAACAAAATGAAGAAAAAAGAAAAAGAATAGAACTGTGTCAACTAGGGTAGAATCTTTCACCATCGAAATTAACAAGAAAAAGGGGTCTTAAAACCATTAGAGATAATGTTGAAAAACAAAAGAAATTATCCACAATGATGATCCAAAATGAATTCATCCTTCTTATATTTATAGATTTCCTAGAGGGGTTTCTTCTTCCTAAATGATTGAGTAAACTTTACTCCAAACCCCAACTTTGGGTTTCTTCGCCCAGCGGTGCCAAAACTTGCCTAAACAATGAGTATCTTGGGGTTTTCCCCTTTATTGAGGACTATAGCCTACGAGGATCGATAGGCTAGTTCGTCCCTTGGGCAATTAATTTCTCGAGAACATTACATGGTTAATATTCTCCTACCTTTTAAAGATTATTTGTCTTAGTAAAACTTATTTACGGCAAATACTGAATAAAAACACTACTGCAATATTCACCAATTGAAATTCACAGGAACTGAGAAAACCACACACATAAAGTAGACACAAATATTTTTGGACAAATGTCCCTAGAAAATCTCCAATATGGAGAAAACCACTACAAATAAGGGTTTTATTATTTCTTCAATAAATCTATAATTGATAAATATTACAACTACTTGTCGTAAAATGGCAAAGCTCTGGCAAAAATCGCTCTTCACTTCTGCAAGTTAATTTGGCCCTTTGGAAGTTATTCGGCCCTCTAGAAGCAACTTGGCCCTCCTATACAACACAAACTCGGCCCACACGTGCAACCTAGAGAAATTCAGCCTCCACAGGAAATTTGCACAACTGGAAAATCTCAGCCTTCTTCCTAGCGAATCGGCTTCCTCTGGCAATTCGGCCTTCCTGCAAATCAACCTCTTTGGCAAATCGACCTCTCTCTAGCAATTTGGCCTCCTCCTGGCTGATCTGAATGGAAAGCGGCATCCACCCATAGTATTTACACATGGTATTCACCCACGGTTTTTACCTATGGTATTGTAACTCAAAAAAAGGCTATAAATAACAAGCCTCGTTTTGTAAAAGGATAGATTTACCTACAAAATGTAGATTTAACAACATTTTTTCTCTCATTTAATAAGGGATTATGTTTTATGGTCTATCTTTTTCTCTCTTTTCATATTTTTGTTTTGGGATGTCTTCAGTTCATGCATTACTTCATCAAAATATTCTCGCACTGGGTTCTCTCCTCTCTAAGCATTCTATGTTTTGGAACTTAGCCACCAAGATCCGGATCAGTGGTATCAAAGTGGGTGATGACTCCATGGCAATAGAGGTTTTAAGGATTTCAATGGGAGTTCTCAGATCTACTCATAATCTTTCGTTCTACATATGGAGAAGGGATCCGGCCAAGGTGAGAGATATGTTCTAAAAAGTATTTTATTGGGGTGCAATAGATTTGCAGAACATTTTCCCAAAGCAAACGATCCATGAGATATCTCGCATGAGGTCAAGGGCTCCCAGTGCCATCACCATTGTCGACTTCATCTCGCAACCCAACCAAGAATTTCGTTGCGGACAGAGGAAAAGGACAAGGGCTATGGCTTTTTGTCAAAATCCATTCAGTTCAAATTTGACCTTTATACAGTTTCAACAAGATCATATACCAAAGTACCCTTACATGAATTTTAGCTCCAGAAATTGGATTTGGGTTGATGTCGTGAGGCTTGTGATATGTGATACATTCTTGTTGTTTGACCGAAAAATCAACCGAAATCCAATCTTTATAAACCGAAACATCAACCGAAATCCAATCTTTATATGTAATATGTAGGAAAGATCTAAGGAGCAAGGATTCCCAGCATAAAACCTGAAAAATAAAGTCCAAGGTTGATGCCAGAAGATTGTGCTACATCCGAATGTTTTTTCTTTTGGATTCTAAAGAGGGCTTTTTGCTTTATGAAGCACCCATCTGGGATGAGTAAGTTCAATTGCATGTTTCAGTGTTCCGGCATGGGGCAAGCATTTGCTTGATATTAAAAAATGGAGCGCTTTTGCAATGGGGCATGCGGCATTTGCACAATCGTGTGAAGAAGTTTTCTTGAGGGTCACATACATTTGGTACTCCATGGATCAATGTTATCACGACTGTTACACAGTAATTTGTCACCGTCCCTACCATTCCCCATCCCGCACAATGGAGGACCCATTATGTGACCTGTGAGCAATGTCAAGCCTTGAAAATACCTTCATTGCATCCCTTTCCATGAGGACAACATTTCTCATTTATCATTTTCACCAAACAGACCCCTAAAAACACATGTTTTTGCATTGGCGCTGGTAGTCCATTATGTACTCGCGCCAATGGGGGAAAATTAACACTGAGCCCGCGCCAATTGGCGCTCTGTCCCAGTGTTGTACCCGCGCCACTCTGTTTATGGAAAGTTTTTAAAAAAAAGAGGCGAAGTTTCGATTACAACAACTTCGTGGATGAGTCATCAGGAGTGGTTTCGCCTGAATAACCACGGCCTTCCTCCTTTGGCCTCTTGTTTCCACCATATGGGGAACCTCCCAAAGGATAAGGCCTCCCTTCCACTATTGTAGGGATCCCAACCTCCTCCTCTCCTATATAAATATAGCCTTCATCCATTGATGAAGAGTGTTTGGTGATAATTTTCCCCGTGCGGCTTTATCTCCCCTGATATGATGCCTTTGTGCTGTAAAGAATCCCTTCTTTCCCTTAAGGCCCATTCAAGCGAGGAGACCGTTGTTACGAGACTCTGGAGAGGTTTCCCTTTCCTTGGCGAGCTTTGCGAGACGTGGACGACCGGAGACCCGTTCGAAGGAAGCTGCGACGTCAGAACTTGGTTGTAACTTCTATTCGTTTATCATTTTAATAGATGACTATGATTATGGTTCCACTCCTTTTTCCATCATGTTAATGCGAGTAATATCTTTTCTGACAGATGTTTAGTTACGTATGCTGGTTCCTATGCATGTATCTGTTCGTTTCTTCTATGTGCAGGTGTTCATCCACGGAGATCGTGGAAGGATTGTGATCTGCCAGGGCTGAAGGACGGGGACATCTTCTTCTTCAGATCTAGCGTTGGAATCCAGGTAGGCTCTTATTCCAAGTCTTTCATTCGTAACTAGGAGCTTGCGTCATAGCATTGTTTGTTTGTTGCTAGACCCCTGCTGGGCTAGTAGGGATCGCCTCTGTCCGCAGAGGGGATTTACCTCCTCAACAACTTGGCGACTCCGCTGGGGATCGTCCGGTTTTCCTTGTCTCGTTTATGATTGTTTCGCTTTGATCGTTTTTCCTTGCTTGATGAGCCTTCTGGGTTGGGTTCTTTTTGTGTTTTGGCTTTTGGTTCAGCCCCCAGAGGATCAGATCTGACCTCTGCTTTTCCGAATTTTCACCTTTTCATAGTTGGCTTTATTGGCGCGAGTTTAGCCCTGACAGTCGCGCCAATTGGCGCAGGTTGCCAGTTCATTACTCGCGCCATCCCCTGTCTGGCGCGGATTACAGCCAGACAGTCGCGCCATTTCCTGTAGGTGGTAGGGTTATCCTTGTTCGGAAGTTTCTTTTGGTCAGTATTTTGCGTCTGGGTTTGTTTTAGATTCAGCTTGAAGTGGGAAGTCTGGTTTTGGTTGGGAGAAATTCTTTGTTTTTTCATTTTCAGGCAGTGGCGCTTGTTGTCAGTTAGCAACCCGCGCCACTTGGCCATTGGCGCCAGTTTTCAAGTAAAAGTCGCACCAAGTGGCGCTAGTTGTCAATGTACAAGTCGGGCCACTTTCAGGGTGTATGAAAATTGAGTTTTTTTTCCCTTAATCCTTCACTAGTGTGTCTTTCCCTTTGGGTCTTTCCTCTGTATGAGCATAGATTACATTGCTCATTATTTGGAATGTCTTCTTTTTATGATTGTTTGATGTAAAAGGGATGAATGCCTTGTTTTGATTTCATTCTTTGGAAGTCCTCTTTGTGTTTTGTCACCTTTTGAGGAATTTCGTCACAAAGTATTTTGAAACAACGATTGCATTCTTAGTGTTTGTTCGCATCCCTTTTGCTTTCATCCTTCTTTAAGGATATTTGCGTTCTTTTAGTTTTCGTCTCATAGTTTGCTTTTCGTTTAAATGCATTAGATCACATTGCATCGAAAAGTGTTTTTGAGATTCATCATTGGACTTAGATCACATTGTTTAGTGATTGGAAACTAAAAATCGCTTTGAGTGCATTCTCTTTTGTTAAAGGCATGCATTAAGTAGATTCTCATTTTATCGAAAAATGCATTGAGTGCATTCTTATTATTTGAAAAGAAAAAGGAAATTGTGCATAGATTACAATTGCATAGTTTTCGAAAAAGGATTTTGCATAGATTACATTGCATAATTCGCTTCGTTGAATGTTTAGAATACTTTTGGATAGTGAAAGTCATCTAGTTTGGAAAAGTTTCGTTTTCAGTTTTGCTGTTTGTTGCATCATTGTTTGAAGCTCTTCCTTTAACTAGATAGCATTCATCAAATTGAAAAGTTTTCTTTTCTCATGTAGCTTTGCATTTAGGAGTCTTTTGAGACACTACATACGATAGGGCCTGAAAATTGAAACTTAATTGAAGATCAACTGTAAAATTTATTCAATTAACCTAAGGCAGCATTGGAACTTAACGAAACACATTTAGAAGGTCTAGGCTAGAGACGTGTTCCGGCGTCGTTAAACCTAGCAGCTGTCGTTCGCCTGTTGGCTTTTGACAGCGCTAGTACGGACTTGCGCTCCCCGTACCGTCGCGTATATAAAGGGAGACCCCTATAGGTTTTCAATCCTTTATCCACAGGAAGCCGAGTCTGCCGCCCTGTACCCGTGATACACCGAACACAGCATTCGGGGAGACTACCCGCACGTACGGAAAGTCCTTGGTCGATTTCTGTTTCATTATTGAAACCAAGGTGTATATTGCAGTTCACGGATATTTGGTACACCCTTTGTGCCTAGTTTTTTCCTGAGCAGTCATTTGGTCTTTTCTGACACCCTAAACTTGAAAAGACCGTCAAGCGCTTGTCCTTTCACGCTTGTGTCAACTCTGAAAGAGATAGAGTCATCTTTTTATCGTTTCTCGACTCTTAAAATATGAAACGGTAGAACTTCTTATTTTCCAATGTGGTAAAATTAATCGCCCACGATTTCACACCTATTTAGACATTGCTTGTTGGCCGTTTGATCGTGTGTCTTAAACTCTTTTTTCAGCCCGTGTGTGGTTTTGAGTTTTGATGGCAACTTTTTCAGAGTTTACCAACCAAGGAATCCCTTCAGAAGGGAATCCTGGTTCATTTTCCTCCTTTTGGAAATGTTGGTGCTCCTTACATGGCGACGTTGTCCCTTCCTGGATTAACGGTTGGGTTGCCTGTTTGGTTGTTCTCAACCTCTGTTGTCCCGAATAACTCCGCTACTGTTCAATCAGTTCCTCCGACGGAACAAAATCATGTTGATTCCAAGGTGGACCTCTCCCCTTCTTCGCCTGTTTCTGCGTCCTCATCTTCTACTTTGCCTGGTGAAAGCCTGGATTCAAGTAACCAGGTGGCTAAGAAGAAGAAGAAGAAGACAAAGAAGAAGAAGTCCGATAAGCGAGAGGCTAAATGTACAGCTACTGTCTCTGAGATATCTCCTCTTGATAAACCTTCCAACCCTCCACGGAAAGTCAAGTTCCCTTTCCTGTTGTGCACAGGAGACCATCTTCTTCGAGACTGCCCTGGCATCCCCAAGGTGCTCGAAGCATGGTCCGATGGCCATCCGTCGTTGCCTTTGACTTCCGAGAGCCAAGTTGGGGGCACGTCTTCAACTGGTACTGATAAGGCTCCTAAGAAGCAGGGTAAGATCACCAATCCCTGTAAGTTGTGTGAAGGGCACCATGCCATTCACCTTTGTCCTTATATGGATGAAGCCAAGCAAGTCTTGGACAACCCAGCCGGTTCTATACCACGCCTTCCACCTGGTTATAATGGGCTTTCTTTGAGTCCTCTGCCAGCTGATCCTATGATTGGTCAAGAGTCATCCTTGGTCGATCCCACTCCCCCAGAAATTCAAATTCACGAATCCGGCCCTGACCAACCATTGGTCGTAGGATCGGTTGAACTGGCCCCGTCCGCGGTGCACCAGGTCTTTTCTGTCGAGAGTGGATCTCATAACCCTCATGTGCTTCTGGTTTCTTCAGATTCTTCGGACTTGGAGAAAGATTCTCCTGTCCCTGTACTTCAGGAAGCTCCTCCTCCGCCTCCCATGATGGAGGCTCCGGAGGATACCCCTCCCACCTTCGAGATGGAGGTTATGGAGGATGCTTCTTCTACCGTAACATCAGGGGAAGACCTTCGCTTGTCGATGGTAGCCCCTCCGAGTAGTTTGGTCGCTTCCTTTGACTGGAATCGATTTGCAGGATTTCGCCTTTCGTCTTATGTGCCTTTCGAGATCACAGTACAGGCTCTTGGTCTGGTTGTACCCAGCACCATTATAGACGAAGGTGCCTCTGTTAGTATTCTATCCTCAACTACCTGGCAAGCTTTCGGTTCGCCACCGCTTGCGCCTGTTACGCAGAATCTGCTCACTTTTAACAGAAGGACGAGTCAACCGTTGGGGATCCTTCCAAGGTTACCTGTTACTTTGGGAGGCAAAACCGTCCATATGGACGTGATGGTCGTTCCAGGCCCCTTGGATTTCAATCTGCTTTTGGGGTGCGATTACACCTATGCCATGGGAGCACTCGTCTCCTCCCTCTTTCGTGTGGCCTGTTTTCCGCATGAAGGAAGGATCGTGACCATTGATCAGCTGTCATTCTTTGGTCCTAATATGGCATCTGGTCCGCCATCACCCCCTCCTGGTTTCTATCCACCCGTTGTATCTGCTCCGCTGCAGGTCAACTATGTGGCTACTTACCCCGTGCCTGTGCTCAGTGATGATGCCGTCGTGCATCGAGTGTTGGGGGCATTGGGTCCTGACTTCCAGGATGATTTCCTCCCATCTGGTGTGGAACTCTTGGAAGCAATGACTTCTTGTTCATTATGATGAAGTCGGTCGGAGCAGAGTTCCTTGTCTTGTGTCAAGCTCCTTAAAAAATGAAACAAGGTCGTCGGAGCATAGTTCCTTGTCTTGTGTCAAGCTCCTTAAAAAATGAAACAAGGTTTGTCGGAGCATAGTTCCTTGTCTTGTGTCAAGCTCCTTAAAAAATGAAACAAGGATGTCTGAGGATAGTTCTTTTAATGTGTCAACCTCGTTAAAACAATGAAACACGTTCCCGTTCAATTCGAGTCTTTGATAAGATCTCGTAAAATCCCAGTCGAGTCTTTTCTTTTGATCTTGTAATTTGAACCTTCACTCCATCTGCTTTTCATATGGACTGAAGCTTGGGGGGCATGTACCTCGAATTGTGTCACCATGCTGGGGGCATGCTTATCTTTTCAAGCATAGTTTATGTCCGTTTCAAGCTTGTGTAAAAATGAAACCGGTTTCAAGCATAGTTTATCTTTGTTTCAAGCTTGTGTAAAAATGAAACCTTGCCCATTTTACCTCTTGTGATGGTCATTTTATCAGCCTGTTTTTACTAGATGAGCCTTGGTTTTCTCACTCCATTGTCACTATCTGCTTGGCCGATCATATGCCTTCACTTGGTTGTTTTACCCGTTCCTGAGGAACCGCTGCTATGAGTGGTCTTGTTAGCCAGCCTCTCGACCTTTATTTGTTCAGAGTAGTTCCACCATTACCGAAACCAGTTGCTACCCTTTATACCACTCGTTCCTCCAGGAGGAGTCATCTTTCAGCTCTTTTCTGACTCTCTAAATATGAAAAGATTGCCGAGGCCCTTGTCGTTTCGATCTCGTTAAAATGGACACGAATCGACATTCACCTAGTATAAGTTTAACCCTTTTTCGGGCTGGGATGGATCGATTACGAAAAAGGAATACCCTAGCCTATCGCGACTAGGAGGTTTTCCCGGATATTGTTTTCTACCTTTTCGGATCTGGGGAACTATTTACGAAAAGGGACTTGTGGAGTTGTCTTTTCCGCTGTCTTTTCAAACTCTCTAAACATGAAAAGACACTGAGTTCTTCCTTTGTCAGACTCGTTAAACCCTGATGACATCGGATCCAGTCGAAATGACGTTATTCGAGTCGCTCCTTCCTAGGGCTCGTTAAATGTACTAGGATGGATTCGCCCGAAGGGTGGACTTATATGACAAGCATATGGTATCCTCTTCAAGCTTGTGTAAAAATAAAGAGGTACTCACCAAGATGGTGGGGAAAAATGGAACCATCGTCGTTGTCGTCGGCAGTATGTCGCTCTTGAACATGGCACTTGTCTGCATTCGTGTCGGGTTGGGGACATCTCATCTCATTATTTCACTTTGCCTCCGTGGGTTTGGGTAATCTCTTTTGACCGCTCATCTGTTCATTGCCTCGTCACCATGACCTCTGATCCGTTTGATGTCAAATACTGCCAAATTCACCGTCGTGTCGTTCATGTGTTCAAGAGAAGTTGGCCTCTGCAAATATCAACCTTCCTCTGTTTCTCATATGGTCCTGATTCACAACAAAACATTATGTTCCTCTGTCTCGTGTCGATGATGTGGGAATCATTATGGCCCACCTTCGATCAAGGTCACTTCCCGTCGACTTCAACTCATTATCCAGGAAGTTGGTCTAGAGACTCCTGATGGTACCTTGGAGCCTGCATGCCTCAATGGCAGGTTCGTCGCATTCGACGTGAAGTTTACATCATTGACTTCCGATCGAATGATTCTGCGGGTGTTCGACGCCAACTCATTTATTCACACGCCGTAGATTGTACCTGTAGTACCTTGAGGACCATTGTCATTATTGGTGGTTTCTCTCGCGTCTGTTAACAACTTTCATCATTGGCTGGTAATCAGACGATGTTCTTGCATGTTCAACTTCAGCTCACATATTCGCATGCTTGAACTTGTACTTTGTTTGGGTCGAGATGGAGCGCAAGACCTCGGATTGTGGCTGTTGTAATCCAGGCTGCGATCGTGGATTATTATCATTATGTACATGATCACCACGGATGGTCATACATACCTCGAGTCTATTTGTTTGATCTTAGTTGATGGCCGCGTCCATACCCCCGGATCTAGATTATCGATACCGTTTTCCGATGGTCATACCATACCATATATATACATCATGTACTTGAGATTTCGCCTGTATCTTTCTACGCAGTTTTCCGACCTGCTGCCTCTTCGCCTGAACATGTTCTCGTAAAAGCATTTTCACCCTCTCTCTCTCTCGGCCTCATGCTTTAGGGGGCATCTCGTTACGCAATTTGTCACCGTCCCTACCATTCCCCGTCCCGCACAATGGAGGACCCATTATGTCACCTCTGAGTAATATCAAGCCTTGAAAATACCTTCATTGCATCCCTTTCCATGAGGACAACATTTCTCCTGTTTATCATTTCCTGAACAGACCCCTAAAAACACATGTTTTTGCATCGGCGCTGGTAGCCCGTTATGTACTCGCGCCAATGGGGGAAAATTAACACTGAGCCCGCGCCAATTGGCGCTCTGTCCCAGTGTTGTACCCGCGCCACTCTGTTTATGGAAAGTTTTTTAAAAAAGAGGCGAAGTTTCGATTACAACAACTTCGTGGATGAGTCATCAGGGGTGGTTTCGCCTGAATAACCACGGCCTTCCTCCTTTGGCCTCTTGTTTCCACCATATGGGGAACCTCCCAAAGGATAAGGCCTCCCTTCCACTATTGTAGGGATCCCAACCTCCTCCTCTCCTCTATAAATATAGCCTTCATCCATCGATGAAGGGGCTGAAGGGCTGAAAGTCTTGAAGTGCCTAAGCTCTGAATCTCCACTATTCCCAAGTGCCTTTGTGCTGTAAAGAATCCCTTCTTTCCCTTAAGGCCCATTCAAGCGAGGAGACCATTGTTACGAGACTCTGGAGAGGTTTCCCTTTCCTTGGCGAGCTTTGCGAGACATGGACGACCGGAGACCCGTTCGAAAGAAGCTGCGACGTCAGAACTTGGTTGTAACTTCTATTCGTTTATCATTTTAATAGATGACTATGATTATAGTTCCACTCCTTTTTCCATCATGTTAATGCGAGTAATATCTTTTCTGACCGATGTTTAGTTACGTATGCTGGTTCCTATGCATGTATCTGTTCGTTTCTTCTGTGTGCAGGTGTTCATCCACGGAGATCGTGGAAGGATTGTGATCTGCCAGGACTGAAGGACGGGGACATCTTCTTCTTCAGATTTAGCGTTGGAATCCAGGTAGGCTCTTATTCCAAGTCTTTCATTCGTAACTAGGAGCTTGCGTCATAGCATTGTTTGTTTGTTGCTAGACCCCTGCTGGGCTAGTAGGGATCGCCTCTGTCCGCAGAGGGGATTTACCTCCTCAACAACGACCCATTGCAAATCTTTGGAAGAGCTCACTATAAGACGATCGTGAAGCGCAAGGGAGGTCCCTTCTAAACCAATGGGACTTGGAAATAGGGATCTAAAGAGGATTTGTTTGAAGGGATTATACTATGGACAGTTCCTTGTCCCACTGATTGCAGGGTCAAAAAAAAATACAAACTATCAAGCTTTCTAAATGTTCGGGGGATTGGGATACTCAATTGGATATCATCACTCGACGTGTCACAAGCTTTGTTGAGGTTCTTTTGGAAAGATTGCATGTGAGCGACACGGATTAGCTAGCAGTTTAAAAATTGGAAAGCTTGGAAATTTTGCATTTGGCTAAGACTCCAGAATGCTCTAGCATTGGGCTTGCGACTATTGCAAATGGTTGTAGAAAACTCTGAAAATTGCATATAGACGGATGGAGAACAAATAGGATTGGTGATGAGGGTCTTATTGAGATAGCTAGAAAGTGTCTTTATCTAAAGGAGCTAGTACTAATTGGACTCAATCCCATTATAACAAGCTTAAGTATGTTGGCTTCCAATTTCCATGTATTGGAGAGATTGGCTCTCTATCGCAGTGCAACTATTGGTGATGCAGAGGTATAACCAATGAGGGTGAGAGCTAATAAAGGTTCTCTGGATGTAAGTTTGGATAGCATAACTTCACCTAGTTTGAATGTGTTATCAACTCAAGCCAGCTTGAGTGTGCCAAGAGCATCTACCATTGCTTCAGCTGGTAAGTCAACTCTAAGGAAAAATTGACCCTTATCACAGGTGAAAGTTTTCTTTCCCATTCCATTTTAATGTTATCAAATGGCTCATAAGTGAACATCTAAGGCCTCATTAAGCAGGGTCTAATTGACCACTATTGTTGAATAAAGAATATTGCATTTGTTGTTTATCTCATCAAACCATTCAGTGATGGATATTTGGGGTATTAAAGTTGTACTATCCTCAGATATACCTTGATGTGTTATGTTGATTATTCATTTGGTACATTATGAGATTGAGCATGGGTTTCCGAATTGGCAGAAGCAATCTGGGGCAGGTGTTATGGCAGGATGAAGATCACATTTTTTGTTAAGAATCTCCTGCCTCCACCACATCATTTTGTGGCTTAGAATACTACTGTCGTCAAGAGCTATGTGGGAATCAAAATTCTATTTTTTTGTCATGACATTATTTACAATGATATTTGTAGTCCTTGGTTTCCTTTCTCCTTCGAACTGTGGAGGCTTAATGGCAATTATATGGGTAGTTATGGATTTGTTTGTTGGGTACGCATCATCACATCCATATAAGAAGTTCAAGGGCATAGAATGGAAGACAAACACATTGGAGACATAATTCTTATTTCGAGGGACTGCGTTTTGCATTTTATTTATTCTCAATGCACTGATATGGGTGAGAAATCATCTCGTGCAGTTCCTTTTGCGACTATGCTTGCTTTGGTCCTTTTATGGCTTGAAATTTGTGTCATTGGTCTTTGTGTGTAGTCTAGTAATGATTCTTCAGGGATCTTACTTCTTGATACATTATTTGTTTGTAAGTCGGATAGGGTGTGTTGAGGTTTTATAATTTCCCCTTCTAGCCATGCATTTAACAACTAAAGGTGTGCAAGGTTATTGGGCTATCTTTGGTGACTATCTTGAAAAATACTTTTGGCTGCGACAAAATAACCCTCCTAATGCCAAGGTAATGTCATGGTGGGACTATCAAATCACAACAATGGGAATCACAAATGTGAAACTTCAATACTTGGAGGAAGCTTGTACATCTCATTATATAGTGAGATTTACAAAGATAGGCCACCAGATCTCTACCAGGCAGATCAGCAAGAGAACCATCTCAGCATGGTTATGGGTCACCCACAAACCCACGATTATGGGTCAACCACACAAAACCCTTGCCACTGAAGTCCACTTGCTAGACCACACATTGTCAACATCACAGTTGGCCCACAAGCATTACAGGGTATCTTTATCCACGGATCTTTGTTCATCACGGTTATGGGTCAACCACACAAAACCCTTGCCACTGAAGTCCATTTGATAGGCCGCACACTGTCAGCATCACAATTGGCCCACAAGCATAATAGGGTATCTCTATCCTCAGATCTCCATTCATCATGGTTAATAGTCATCCACAAACCCACAGTTATGGGTCAACAACGCAAAACCCTTGTTTTCAACAACACTTTGTTTTGGGTCAACCACACAAAACTTTCTGCTTCACTCAATAAAGGCTCCTCAGGAGAGAACTTTAAGCAATGGGGACCATTGCTTCCTAAGGGGGGAGGATTGATCCAAATGGAAAGCAGCATCCACCCATATTATTTACCCATGGTATTTGCCCACGGTATTTTACTATTTACCCATGGTATTGTAACTCAAAAAAGGTTATAAATAACAAGCCTCATTTTGTAAAAGGACAAATTGGTATGCACAATGTAGATGTAACAGCATTTTCTCTTTAATAAAGAATTGGGATTTATGGTGTATCTTGTTCTCTCTTTTCATATTTTTGTTTTGGGATGTATTCAATTCATGCATTATTTCATCAATATTCTTGCACTAGGTTCTCTCCTCTCTAAGCATTCTTGGTTCTAGATCTTAGCCACCAAGATCTAGATCACTAGCAAATTGACCTCTCTCTAGCAATTCACACAACTGGAGAAAACTCGACCCTCTGCAAAATAATTTGGCCCTTGCAGAACCTCCCTCTGAAACTTAGAAGTTGGAAATCTCTCAGATGAAGAATACGCTCCGAAAAAAATTATTCTCGATAAATCATCGTTGAAACCCTTGCTAGTGTGAAAAATCCTAGATCTAGATTTCTACTGCAACAAATCTGAATTACTTCTCCTATAATTTGATAATTATTTCATTACATTGAAATACCAAAGTAATTACTAAAGCAGTCCAAACAAATAATGATGCAGAAGAAAATCTAAGTGTTGAAACAATCTGAACAAAATACTATGAAAAACAACTACATTGACACAGTTACTTTTGGACTAAGTCCCCGGAAAAACCCAACTTGGGAAAACAGGTGCAGCAGATCTAAGGGTTTGTATTATTAAGCAGCAGAGTCTTGAATACAACTAGGGTGCCAACATCCGGCAAACCCTTTAGAGAAATCTAGACAGCAAAAATGGTTGTGAGATATACCTCACTCAGCAAGTCTCTGGCTAATCAAAAACAACACTGATGAAGCCCTCACTGCCTCTGCGTGATTGCTTACGCTGGATCTACGTAATCCTGCGTAGGCAAGCTAGAGGGACCGTGTCACCCCTTCCTGTAGCTGATTTGGCTGATCTGAAGCTGGATCTTGGCCCTCCTGGCTCAGAACCCCAGCCTCCATCTTTCTCCGGGCTAACTCTAAGAAACACTGCGCTAGCTCTGCATGATTCTCTGCAGTAACTGTGTCACCTCTGCCAGAAACTGCGTTGTCTCTCTCCTGCGTTGATGGTGCCTCTCTCTGAAGTGTATTCTTGGCCCTCCAGACCAATCTCTACTTCTGCCCCTCTCTGGATTTGATCACTGAATCAAATCACTTAGCAACCCAGCCCTAGTGATTTGTTCTTGATCAAAAGTTGTGTCTTCTCAGTGCTCACACAAATTCGAAAATGCTCAATGGCTCAAGTGTCAAGTGTATTTTCCATAGGCCCCTCACCCTCCTTATAATCTTCCATTGACTCTTCAACGGCCAAGATTAAAACATAATCAAGGGCTAAGATTAACTTGGAGGTGATCCATGACTTTATCTAGAAGATTCACACTTGATTTAATTAATACACTTTAATTAATCAAACTCCCTAAGTTTAGACTTAGGAAAACATTAAAAAATGATTAATTAATTTCATTAAATCATCTCTAAGTGAAATTTTCCAAAACCATTTATGGGTTTTATGGAATATGTGTCTTAGCCTATATACAAAATTACAAGGCTAGAGCACATCTGATGCTACCATAAATCAACACTCCCTCTTAGCGAGGAAAGTGTTCTAGCAAAACACCTCAACGTGTTGCTGATCCGTCTTCTGGAACATCTCCGTTGTGCTGTTGATGCTACTCACCAACACTGCACAAAAATGTTGCAATTGTACTGTTGTTGACTCTGCATGCTGCTACCAACTGCCATTGTACTGCAACTCCCTCTAAATTCTGCACCTATGCTGTTGTACTGCGTGAGCACCATTCTGCACTATGCTGCCTCTCTGTGCACTACGTTGTTGCACTGCTGCTACTGTTGCTAATTGCAACAGAAAAACATCCGAAATTGGACAAGTAGATCTGCAACTGAAAAAATAAGACTGATTGCTGCTAGTTTCTGCACTAGCTCTCTAAAAATACTGCGATGTTGCTACTCTGCACTACGTGAGCACTACTCTGCACTACATTGCACCAATGTGCACTGCGCAGCTGCTGCTCAACTGTTGTCGCTGCTGCTCCCTCTCTGCGCTGATCAGGCTCTAGTACTGCTAGCCACTGCATCATCTCATCATCTTCTGCTGCAACTGTCCATCCTGCTACTATCTTTAGGTTGTCGTAGCTCACATCTGATCCAAGAGTCTAAAAATACTCAAAGATCCAGCCTACTTGTAGATCTTGGATCTACAAATCCAAATCAGCCCACTTTTCTCCTTTTGGAATATGAGCTAACATAGCACAATCTTTCTCTGCCTCAATCTTGGCAGCTCCTGCATGTGGATCTTCCTTCTCCTCTTTATCCTTTTTCTTAAGAGGACATTGTGTGGCATAATGGCCCATTTCCCCACACCGGAAGCACTTGATCATGGATAGATCTTTCTTCTTCTGCTTCTGTTGTCCTTTTGATGCAAGGGCAGTGTTGTCTTCTTCCTCCTTCTTGACCTTTGAACTGCTACTGCCACCCTCCAAGTGGATTTTTAGGAGACAAAACGGTCCAAAACAAGAAACTCGCCAAAACAATGTGAAATTAAACAAAGGATCCCAAGTAACCAAGAAAGAAAACCTATTAGAACTTAGAATAGCTTTGACAGTAATTATCTATGAATCATGAAACAAAAAACACCAATAGAAACTCACATAATATCAAACGCATATTCACACACACAATAGAACAAGCAATTGTACTATCCACTAGCTCCCAAGATAGTATAAGCGAGGAGATAAAACTCCCCAAACCAATGTCAAAATAGACCAAGGGTCCCAAGCAACCAAGAGAGAAAAGCTGTTAGAACTTAGAATAGCTCTGACTGTAATTATCTATCAATCATCAAAACATAAACACCCACAGAAACTCCCATAATATCAAACACGTATCAATACTCACAATAGAACAAGCAATTGAATTATCTACTAACTCCCAAGACCTTTGCCTTACCAGAGGCCGATCATCGTCATCCACAGGAACCTTATCCATTGCTGAAAGACTACTCAATGCACCCACTACTCGACCAAATACTGTGTGCTTAAAATTCAGATGCTTTGCAGATTTGTAAAGAATGAAAAATTGTGATCCATTAGTATGAGGCCCGCTGTTCGCCATACTGACAATGCCCCTCTCGGAATGAAGCAATTTGGAATTAAATTCATCTTTAAAAGGTTTGCCCCAAATTGATTCTCCTCCTCTTCCAGTGCCAGTTGGATCACCACCCTGGATCATGAAATTTCTGCCAATACAGAATATGAGTCTAAGATAAATGACCTGAAATCTTGGACAGTTGGACAACCATGCTCACAAGGACCTGAAGAAGATAACAAGGGACAATTACTTAGAAGGCATACCTAATATTCCTGTGGAAAGCCACTCCATTGTAGTACCCACGTTCACAAAGCGTGATGAAATTTTCACATGTACGAGGAGTTATATCACAGTGCAACTCTATATTAAGATCTCCATGTGTGGTATGAAGTTGAACATAACCCTTTTTCTTCGGATTCTTTTCAACTTTGACATACTCAAAGTCGTTCTTCGTAACTGGATCATAAGATGTTGAAGTAAATGATCGTGATGCTGCCCCGGATGTATATCGGCTTTTTACCTGGAAATATTATGAACATCATATCAAACATGAAGCCATAAAAGTTTTCAAAAACACAAAGCACACAAACATTTAAGACCGAAAGACGTTCTGTCAGAAAAATGATTGCATTGTATTACTCACCATCTTTGCATTGACAGGTGCACATTCACCTGCAATGTGAGCAGCCACACGTGCAGCAGTCTTCTCATGTGATGCTGCTTTAGCAGCTGCAGCACTTCTCCCATATACTGAAGCAGATGCAGCATCTACAATACTGAAAGCTTGAGTTCCACTGGTTTTGTCACTAGTGCCTGATTCTGATTTCTTTGTTTTAGCTGATTTTGTAGCATGAATGGCAGCAAGAGCTGCTGCCATTTCATTTTGAGCTTTGCCACCACCTCCACCATTTAATGCAATTTCCTTTGCTTTTTCTGTACCAATCTCCTTTAGCATGCGCTTAATGTCTCCAGACAGATGCATATGATATGATGGATCGTCTTTCATTTTGATCAACTCTGTGATAAAAAGGGTTAACTATTAGAGTAATGATGACCCAAGAAATGTTATAAATACAAGCACCTCAGAATAAAGAAAAATAGGATCATATTTGATAAAGAAACGTTAGCATACATAATTTGTAAAAATTATTGGATCATTGGACAATCACAGGAAGATAGAATTTAAAACAGAAAACCTATGCTTCCTTGAAATCATAACAGACAGCCTCCTGAGAACGCCATAAGCATCAAAACACACAAGGACAATACCATACCTTCATCATCAATCTTCAAGTCTTTTTTCACATGATCAAAATCTGAAAGGACCTTTGCATCAAGAGCATTTGGATTCTGCACAGAATAATCTTTAAAAGAATTACTTCCGAGAAATTACAGCCCGGAGATGAGGAATACAAAACTAATAATTCAGAATCAAGGTGCAATCTTAATCTAAAAAGTTGAAAACAGAAAAAAATGGCAATACTACAGAAATAGAAATGAGGCCATATGCAAGTCCTAAGTGATTTTGATGTCATAGATATAAGTCTCATAGGGCATCAGCTTAGCCAAAGCAACAGCTGTAAATTTCCATAAGCAATATTTCCCAAAAAAAGAAAACACTATAGAAATTAGAGCCAAAAAAGAGAGATTTTATAATCGAAATTCAGATGCTCTTTGCATTTTAATTTTGAAAATAATAATGAGAAGTTCTCAATAAACATTAATTAACACCAACAGCACCTGAATCGTTATCAAGTCGTCTCTAGTAAATGGTTCATCTGTGAGCAGTTCCTTCCAGTTCTTTGGCTTCAAATTTAGTTCTTTGATTGCCTGCAGCAGTATTGAGACAATTTAGATCTTTGATTGTCTCCAGCATCATTGCGGTCTAATCACTTCTGTATAAAATACCATTGGTTCAAATGAACTAGTCACTTGATACTACAAAAGCAGAAATATTCATCCTGTGTGTAACATAACCTATAAAGCAAACACATATAATAGCATACCGAGTTTCAACCCTTATGCCATGGTTTAATTGATCACACACCTCATAACAAAATACATTTCCTGTGGTTTTTACAGCAACAATGTGAGTGAACTCTGTGAAGACCTTTTCTAGCACAGGGCAATGATACTCGCCTGCAAGATAGGTATGAAGCAGAAATGTCAGTGTGATTGTATAAACAAACAAGAATGCTGCAAAAGAGGATCTACAGTTCATCAGAAGGGTGCTTCACAATTTGAAATTTAGAAGTCAACAATGAATAAAATATTGACTTCTTAATTCATCATAAGAGACAGCATAAGAAACATTTCCGTGTGACTAGCTGTAATCAATCTTCGGTAGCTTCATCCAAATCTGCGATATATATATATATATATATATATATAGAGAGAGAGAGAGAGAGAGCATAATCTGAGTACAGAACTTGAATTCAATAAGCAATTCTTTCTATGATTTAGGATCCATAAATACACTGCAGTATTCTAAATTTTCCAGTCAATTTAGAAAATATACACAAGTTTTGTGACTGCTTAACACTCAATATAGAGAGAGCAAGATTTATTACTTGGACTGTGAAGCAATTTACTTCAACAAATTGAGGCTATTATAATGCAGGTTATACTATAAAAAAAAAGAAATCATAAAGATCTTTAAGTGTGCTTATTTATCGGATGGTTTTTAATCTCTCAATAATCATCCGTAGCAGAGCCCTTACATTTCCAAGTGATCAAGGACAAAGACAATTTGCTTGTAGAAAAGGAATCAAAGAAAAATAAAATAAAGTGACGACTTGAAGAATTGACAGTAACAACTGTTCTTTTATCCTTGACATTTTTCATAACCAAGTTTCATTATAAATAAATCCCTATAAACATCTAAAAATTTATCTAATGTCAGTCATGAAAATTTATTTTAAAAATAGCATCTTTAATCTGAGACATTAAATATAAATTGGACTTATTTACATAAAAAATTCAGAAAGATAAAGATCCACACATTAAACTTGCAATTCAAAATTTAATCCCCACAACCATTTTTTGTCACCTTTGGACATCAATATAATTTTCTGATTTCTTTGTCTGATAAATATAAATATTGAATAATCAATTCAGAAATGACTATATGGTTTCCTGGATGTAATGTTCCCAAGGGATTAAGTGGCCCAAGGGACGAATTAGCCTATTGATCCCTGTAGGCTATAGTCTTCGATAAAGGGTAAAATCCAAAAATACCCAATGTTTGGGCAGGTTTTGGGGCAGCTGGGGCAAAAAAAACCCAAAGTTGGGGTTTGGTGTGAACCTCACTCAATTAATCAAAGAGAAAACTCCCTCAAGGAAATCTATAAATACAAGAGGACTAGAATCACTTGAAGCATCATTGAATTGGGTCATTTATCTTTGTTTGTCTTTGAGCCTGAGGCTTTGAGGGTTTTAAGACCCTATCTTTCTCCTTGGACTAGTTTCGGTGAAGGTGATCCCACCTTACCTAGTCACCCCCTTTCTTCTTGTTCTGGCACAGGTTATTGGAGCAGTCGGGTTGGTTTAAGAATTAAAGCTTCTAATTATTCTGGCAAAACATGCTCTTTGCAGCAAACTCGGGTCTGGTCTAAAGACAGTTTCAGGTGGTTTTTTGTGGAGCAAGGATCAGGTTGGATGCATCTCACTATTAACGATCTCTGTCTCTGAGGCAGGACCTCGAGGTATAGTGAAGAGGACCAAAGTTTCGTCGTGGATTGTGAATTAAAGTGCCACACGCCAGCAACGACCGTATCTAGGGGTTTGGTCGGCATATTTTCTCTAGGCCAGAAGGGCATAGTCGAAGATACCTTGCCCACTGAATTAAATTACGCACTAGGACTTCCTGAGACACCAAGTCGGGTGCTAAGGCAGTAAGGAAGAGTTGTAACGACAGAATTCCTGTTCCAGTTGTAGCAACGGAAGGGTTGTAATGGAAATTATGTAACTAATAGTAGCCGCAGGTCTATGCAGCGGGAATTTCGACAAGGAGCCTACGTTAGATTAAAAAGTGTTATTTACAACTGAGCGGAAAGCATACCCCACAGTGCCCTAACACATACGCACAACAATTATGGAAAACGCTGCCATACCACAAGCATTCACTGGCGCAAAATCGGATCAGTGTCAGAATATTCCCAAGTGTAGATTCAGAACAAGGATAACCGAACAATTAACCTATAGTTGGACATTAGTATAGTAGACAGTTACAATTAGAGGATTGAAGTACTGAATTTTGGTATTGCTTTCAAGTATACTAGTGCATTTGTGAATCGATGAACTGATTTGGGTTTACTATAGGATCATATTACTGTAACAATAAAAAACAGTATCATTGGTTGCATCTACTGTTCATTGGATGCCCTTATTTATTGACAACTGTAAAACTGTTGAAGATCTCTATAATTGTGTTGACTACCCACTGTTATATGAAAGAATGAACATATTCTGTGTTGAATTATTAAAAATCCTTACCAAAATAGAACTCTAAGGGCTAAAAATTCCCTTGGGATAATATAGTGGTATCAAAGTTGGCTCACCCTGCCAGCCTCTGACCAATTAGGTTGATGTCACGGACCCAGGGTTTTCAGACTCGATGGAGAATAAACAGTTTTGGGAAAATTTGTGGCAGCAGCACCAGCAGGGGATGTCTCAGATTCTTGCCCCACTTGGAATCAATGCAGGAAGAAATCACCATGGTCCTGTTCAATTTAATGCCCTCAGATAAACTAGCACTGGGATCAGTTTGCATAGATCAAAGATTGCAAAAGATTGCAAGGGTCAAACGCACATGAACCCAAAGACTGATCAAGCACCTGAATTGAAGGACAAGGGCACACAGCAGAAAGCATTCAATGATTATTGGGCTAGCTGCAGGAAAGACAGATCAAGTGACACTGATGGTGAACCCAAGATGGAAAAGCAAGGTACGAGAGAAACTGAAGCAAGGTCAAAGACATGCCCAAATGATTGGACATGGTTGTATCTGTTGAAAAATATGGTAGCCATGGTCGGTATTTTCACCTTGAAAAAAAAGAAATAAAAAAATCGAATTTAAAATTTGCCTCCAAAATTTAGTAGGTCGGTTGGGCCCCTAAGAGGCGCCCATTCAACCCCACTTGAAGGCTATATAAAGGAGATCATTTCTCTTCATTTGTACACACAATTTTGTCACACATATCTCTAATCCAGCGAAATTGGAGGATCGAAATTTGAGGAGGAGGTCCAAAATTTCAGGAGAAGGCCGAAATTCTAGGGAGGGCCGAAATTTCAGGAACATGGTTTTTGACTGGGCACTTCATCATTATTCTGGTTACTGGTTTGGTTATTATTCTGCTATGTTTATTTATGATGTATAGATGAATCTGGAAACTCTCTCTCATAAGGAAGAACTTTTCTGGGTTTTGCCCTGGCTGTGTGCCCAATTTATGTGTTTCTTGTCTCATTGTTTTATGGTTACTTTATTGCTCTTTCATGTTTATCGGTTGATGTTTTTCTTCTATATAACTGCCCAAATGATATGGAATTTTAGTACTATGTGAAAGTAATGTTTAATTGATCATTGAAGTAGTTATCAGATGAAGAAAAACCTTATCTTAGCAGGTGACCTATAAAATCAACATGGTATCAGAGCTGGAAAAATTGAAGAGCAGTCTAGAAGCTGAATTTCTGAGAAGCCGAATTATCTGTGATCAAGATTTCATGCAAGAAGGAACAAAAAATCTTCTATGCTTCAAGATCAAATTATTCTAGAAAGAGAATCGAGTCTCCTGTAAAGTCTGTTTATGAAGTCTATTCATGAGGTCCAAAGTCTGCATATTAAGTCTATGATCCAAAGCTTTATATGTGAACTCAATCAAGTTTGAAAATAGATCTAAATCCTCTAACGAAATACTATGATTACAAGCAATGCAGAGTTGTCTCTCTCTGTGGAATATCATACGAGTTCTGTGGAAAAATTCGTCCATGCATACAAATCAAGTTTGTGGTTTATTGTCCATCTCTAAAATGGGAGCCTCACTGTGAAATTGGCGACCTAAGGATCTACGTCTCTATAAATATATGTGAAAGTCTGGAAAGTCTACAATAGGGCTAGCAAAAATTCTACGTCTTTCTCAAGGTATGTAAAATGATCCAAATTTTTCAGTGGCATGTCTTGCAAGTCTGGGCTCATTATACAAAATTTTGTGGCATCACTTATGCATCATTTCTCTGCGAACTGATCTGAGGTATGAAATTTATGAACTTTTTGATCCAAGTTTGTTAATGATACATATCAATCCTCTATTGTCCCCATAACTGTCATTCTCGCTCTGTGTGTCATAATAAGATTGTATTAATTCGTCCAAAGCTATTGTATCTATGATCCTATGTTGAGGTTCTATGCATAAATCAAGATCGAATTCTTCATTTCAAATAAGGCCGACATGATAGAACTAAAATTTAAGAAGCTGATCCTTAAAGATTTCAGATCCTAGATCATGCCACCTGTGAGGTCTAGTGTTTATGTGCGAAAGCCATACTTCTCTGCAAAGTTTCAAGAATATGATCTGTCAAAGTCTCTCTAATAATCTCCCTTCGAGTTTTGTACTGACCTATGGAGCAATCAAACAATAGTTGGGGACTATGTAAAAGTCGATCTAGCTGCAAGTTGTGTCAGGACTCTAAGAAGCGAAAGATCTGCTAAATTTATAGATGTTATTTATATCTCTTCAAGACCAATGTCTCTAATGTGCTAGCATGGACAGTCAAATTAGTTGCAAAATGCAATGCAGTTTGATGTATTGTGAACTGAAGCATGGTCATTGGAAATAATTACTCCATCTGATAAGCATGCCTCCTATCTAGGTCTGATCAAAATATTGGTAAGAATTTGAGGCCTGATGAGATTGCAATATCTGGGGTTTGAAACGTTTTAGACTCGCAGATCTCTTGTAAGGAAGTCCTATGGTTTATAAATCTCTAGGTTTGCCTTTGTTTGAAATGATGCAGAATACAAGAATGAACGATGAAGATAAGTGTTAAAGTTTGTAAGATCCTTAGGGTCTGAGGTTAAAAACTTTATCAAATCAAAAGGGTTGAAAATAAAAACCTTGGGCCTGTGGATGGATTGCTTCTGCTCAAATAAAAGAAAACCCTAGCTCCTAGAAGATTTGACATATTGATGATGAGGTTTATTTGCAGGTTGGATTCAAGAAGACTAAAGATCAAGAGGGACTTGTCATGATCTAAAAGGATAATTATCTTGTATTTCTTTGTTTTAATTAATACTAGCATTGGATTTATGATTTGTAAAACCCTAGGTAGGGTTTGAAGAAAAATCGAAGACTAATGGACCTAACTCAAATTCCTCATTGTTAATGTTGAGTACTCCATAATGATATGGGTAATATGAGCCTCATGATGATCTGTCCTTGATGAAGTTTTTTTTTTAAGATAATGTATACTCCTTGAAAAGTAATAATGTACTCCTTGTTGATGATAATATGACGAGGACTCTTTTGTGTTGATAATGTGGTTGAACTCCTTAATTATGAGGACCCTTTGGTACTAACTATAATACTCCTTAATACTAACAAGTTGGATTCCTTTTTAGGACAGGTGATGTGTACTCCATGATGATGTGGACTCCCTAAACGATTAATGTAGAATCTTTAATGATAAAGTTTAACTTCTTGATAATATGGATGAAGTTGCCTCCCTGATAGTAATATAGACAAGATTTCTAGATGATGTGAATGTTGATGTAAAACTCCTTCAAGATATGGATGATGGACTCCTTGATGATGTGAACTCTTTGATATGAACATGGATAAAGATATGGACTCCTGGAGGATATTGATGTGGACTCCTTAATGATGAACGATGCATGATGATAAGAATTCCTTGCTGACATGACTCATTGATGACGTGGATGATTGAACTCCTTGATGGTGATCTAAACTCCTTGATGTTTACTCTTTGATGATGATGGTGATCTGTGTTAGAAAATCAGAAAGGCAGAAATATTTTCTTGTACTTGATAATTTACTTGTGATGTTTCAGTATTCTTATTAGTTTTCTTATTATCTTCTTCTCTTTGTTCATCAAGCAATTACCAAAGCAAACATAGATCAAGGACACCAGATGATAAGTACTACTTGCTGACATGACTCAATGATGACGTGGATGATTGAACTCCTTGATGGTGATCTAAACTCCTTGATGTTTACTCTTTGATGATGATGGTGATCTGTGTTAGAAAATCAGAAAGGCAGAAATATTTTCTTGTACTTGACAATTTACTTGTGATGTTTCAGTATTCTTATTAGTTTTCTTATTATCTTCTTTTCTCTTTGTTCATCAAGCAATTACCAAAGCAAACATAGATCAAGGACACCAGATATAGGCGGATAGCTAGAGCAAAACCCCACTCTAAGGGAAAACCCAGTTAGTAATTCTTCCTTCAATAGTTTCCCTGAGATAATCCAAGACTCTAGACCTTCACACAAACTTCCTCCACACCAAGTCAGCCTTCTTCTTCTTTTGCAGATGATCCTATTTTGAGCTGGCAGCAGCAACAACACTATGCAGCACTTTCTTGGACCCAGTAACTTTGTTCTTGCTTTAGAGACTTTGATCTTGACTTAGAAACTTCAATTTTGATCCAATACAACTTCTTGAGGTAGCAGCACCCAGCAATATCAACTTCAACCTATACTTGTCTTGGCAACGACATCATGCAGCAACTGGCAGCAGCATCACAACAAGAACTTCGATCTTCCAATCTAGGGCACGAGAGAGAGAGAGAGAGATGCACCAAAATTTTGATTTTCCTTTCTTCTTTCACCTTGACCAAACTCACACTTCTTTAGCCTTCTTCCTTCACTTCGCACTTTTTTCGGCTTCCAAAGAGATATCAAACTTGCTTGAGATGATGTCCTCCAAATGAATTCGATCTGCTTATTTTATAGCCTTTAAGTGAGGTCGAATAGTCGTCCTTAAGGCCGACTCAATCATCTTGAAGCCGACTTGGTGTGGACGTGACATAAATCATATTTGACTCAATACTAAACCTTTTTACATGATTCAAAAGCCCAAGAAGGGTCTTTTTAAATGTACAATTGTCAACGACTCTATAGACTCAGAATAAATCCTAGAAGTCCTCAATGGGGACTCTGACCTAAAACATAATGGCCCAAGCATGAAACCCATGCTTTAATAAGTCATTGTAATAATAATAAAAAATATTTTCTTTATTCTTTTGACAAGTACATTACATAGTGACTCAAATACATTAATGAAGACAGAACCTAGTTACATTCTTCAACACTCCATCTTAACTAGAGAGGTATTCATAATATACAAGTACAAGGAAGATCTCAAACTATGTGAACTATGAAGAATTTTTAGGCACCTCAATGCCATGGACTAGATTCCTAACCAAGGCAATCTATCCAGGGTCTCTCAACACTTTAGGCACTGCAATGCCACATACTAGATTCCTGACCAGGGCAATCTATCCGAGTGGGTCTAAGATGGACTAAAGCTTTCAGCGTCTCTAGGTACCATCAAGCTTACTTACTAACCATAAACCCAGGGATCCAAGTGTGTGTCAGAGCTCAATGACCAACGCCACCTTTCCTACTTCAGGAACTAGACATCAACACAAAGTGTCAGCCATATGTCCTCCCAGGCAATGCTTCACTCGCAAAGCCTTTAACAACAAATCTCTCTCAATCAAACTTCATCGGTAACCAATATGCTATCAAAACTTTGAGAGATTTACCTGTACAAACACAACCCCAATCAGTAGTACACTTTCAAATGTACATAATCAAATACAAACCTTTGGGGCCTTTCTAGATGTTGCTTCTCAACTTATCACAATAGGGTTGCATCTGTTGTTGATCCAAATCCTAAAACGGTTTGACTACATGCGACTCTCGTTTTCCAAATCTACTGTTTCTACGACTTTTGGGCCGGGAGAACTGCTTTGTTGTGTCTGGAGCCTCTATTCCAGTGAGGAACCCCTTTTGTTTCATGAGAAAAGGTTTTTGGTTGCCCAAGTTATGTCATTTTAGATCTGGAGGTATAAAGTTTTTTTTTTTTGCAGTTATATTTATTTATCCCTATGTTTATTTCGGTTTATAGTCCTTTTTTATTACCGGATCTATACCCTCTTCTCTGCGTATGCTCTTTGCTTTGCGTTGTGTGCGATCTGGCAAACCAAAAACAGAAAGACAAGAATTTTTTGCTATGTACGCTCTTTCCCCGGAACTTTGTGCGATCTCGAGAAATCAGAAATAGCAAGAAAATATATAGTTGTCGGATGGACTAACTGGAAATCTAACGTTTTGTCACAAGGCTTGTATTTTTTTTGTTGTTTGCGCAGTTGTTTTTTGCAGGAAAAGAAGCACGCACCCCGAAGAGCAAAAAAAAACCCCTTCCTCCTTTCCAACAATTACAAAATCCTTTTACTAGCTCACACAGAGGCCAGCCAAAGGGACGCAGTCCGTGTGGAGAATTGTTGTGCAATTTTCCAAAGTCTAGAAGTGCAGCTTCTAATCTTCAGAAGTTGCTCATGTGGCACAGGTTTTGTCGGTGCAGAATAGTGCCTAGCAAAGGTGACAAAAGCAGGAGGAGAACAGTCACTCAGTGTTGATTTATGGTAGCATCGGATGTGCTCTAGCCTTGTAACTTTGTATATAAGCTACAACACATGTATTCCATAAAACCCAGAAATGGTTTTCGAAAATTCCACTTAAAGATGTTTTAATTAAATTAATTAATCCTTTTTTAATGTTTTCCTAAGTCTAGACTCTAAACTTAGGGAAACTGATTAATTAAAGGGTATTAATTAAACTAAGTGTGAGTCTTCTAGATAAAGTCATGGATCACCTCCAAGTTCATTTTAGCCCTAGATTATGTTTTAATCTTGGTTGTTGAAGGGTCAACAGAAGAACATAAAAAGGAGGGTGAGTGGCCTATGGAAAAACACATTAAGCACATTGAGCATTTGGCATTTTTGAGTTTGTGTGAGAAGACACAGCTTTTGGTCAGAATCGAATCACTAGGGCAAGGTTTGCTAAGTGATGTTGATTCAGTGATCAGATTCAGAGAGGGGCAGAAGCAGAAACTGGTCAAGAGGACCAGGAGTGCATTTTAGAGAGAGGCAGCAGTGACGCATAGAGAGACAGCGCAGTTTTCTAAAGGGGTGACGCAGTTCCTGAAGAAACCCACGCAGAAGTGACACAGTGGTTCTTTGATCTAGTCTAGAGATCGCTAGGAGCTGGGGTTTCTGAGCCAGGAGGGCCAAAATCCAGTTCTGGATCAGCTTAGATAAGTTGTTTAGTAGAGGTGATGCAGTTCCAGAGCTTGCCCACACAGGCTTACGCAGTTCCAGCGTAGGCATCACGCTGAGGCAGAGAAGGGCTTCACCAACGTTGTTCAGATCAGTCGGGGATTTGCAGAGTGAGGTATATCTCACAATTTCATCAGCTGTCTAGATTTCTTTGAAGGGTGAGCCGAATATTGGCACCCTAGTTGTACTCAAGATTTTGTTGCTTATAATTATAAAACCCTCAGATCTGTTGCATCGGTTTTCCCAAGTTGGGTTTTTCCGGGGACTTAATCCAAAAATAACTGTGTCAAATGTGGATGTTTTTCATTGTATTTTGTTCAATTTGTTTCAGCACTTAGATTCATTTTGCAGTATTATTTGTGTAGACCGCTTCAGTAATTACTTTGGTATTTCAATGTAATGAAAAAATTATGAAAAATAATAGGAGAAGTAATTCAGATTTGTTGCAGTAGGAATCCAGATTTAGGGTTTTTCACACTCAACAGATTTGTGCCAAACAAATCTGAGATTCAATCAGGAGGGTGATTGTAGAGGACTGATTCAAGAGATTTGGCAGAGGATTTCCGGGAGAGAAATCAATTGTCAGAGGGAGCAGCTATTATAGAGGGTTTCTATCGCCAAGAAACCAAGATCCAGTCTCCTATTGAGTGTTGCAACAGGAAGAGGGAGAGGTGTACCTGATTCGACAGATTTGAGCTAGATCGCCCCATTCGAATTACGTGATCAGGATAGATTGGACAGTGTGTCCAACTTCGCGATCTGGAAGGCCTGAATCCTGTCAGACCTAGAGGAGTACGGCATCAGGGAACACGTAGAAAATGTCGTAGTTATGTCGGTCGATCCAAACGCTCTGCAGAAGTTTAACAAGAATCAGGCGCGGGCAAAGCGCTTGATCATGGATGGGGTGAAGGATCACGTGGTCCCACACATTGCTGAGAAGAAGACGGAGAACAGTCACTCAGTGTTGATTTATGGTAGCATCGGATGTGCTCTAGCCTTGTAACTTTGTATATAAGCTACGACACATGTATTCCATAAAACCCAGAAATGGTTTTGGAAAATTCCACTTAAAGATGGTTTAATTAAATTAATTAATCGTTTTTTAATGTTTTCCTAAGTCTAGACTCTAAACTTAGGGAAACTGATTAATTAAAGGGTATTAATTAAACTAAGTGAGAGTCTTCTAGATAAAGTCATGGATCACCTCCAAGTTAATTTTAGCCCTTGATTATGTTTTAATCTTGGTTGCTGAAGGGTCAACAGAAGAATATAAAAAGGAGGGTGAGTGGCTTATGGAAAAACACATTGAGCACATTGAGCATTTGGCATTTTTGAGTTTGTGTGAGGAGACACAGCTTTTTGTCAGAATCGAATCACTAGGGCAGGGTTTGCTAAGTGATGTTGATTCAGTGATCAGATTCAGAGAGGGGCAGAAGCAGAAACTGGTCAAGAGGACCAGGAGTGCATTTTAGAGAGAGGCAGCAGTGACGCATAGAGAGACAGCGCAGTTTTCTAAAGGGGTGACGCAGTTCCTGAAGAAACCCACGCAGAAGTGACACAGTGGTTCTTTGATCTAGTCTAGAGATCGCTAGGAGCTGGGGTTTCTGAGCCAGGAGGGCCAAAATCCAATTCTGGATCAGCTTAGATAAGTTGTTTAGTAGAGGTGATGCAGTTCCAGAGCTTGCCCACACAAGCTTACGCAGTTCCAGCGTAGGCATCACGCTGAGGCAGAGAGGGGCTTCACCAACGTTGTTCAGATCAGTTGGGGATTTGCAGAGTGAGGTATATCTCACAATTTCATCAGCTGTCTAGATTTCTTTGAAGGGTGAGCTGGATATTGGCTCCCTAGTTGTACTCAAGATTTTGTTGCTTAATAATATAAAACCCTCAGATCTGTTGCACTGGTTTTCCCAAGTTGGGTTTTTCCAGGGACTTAATCCAAAAATAACTGTGTCAAATGTGGATGTTTTTCATTGTATTTTGTTCAATTTGTTTCAGCACTTAGATTCATTTTGCAGTATTATTTGTGTAGACCGCTTCAGTAATTACTTTGGTATTTCAATGTAATGAAAAAATTATGAAAAATAATAGGAGAAGTAATTCAGATTTGTTGCAGTAGGAATCCAGATTTAGGGTTTTTCACACTCAGCAGATTTGTGCCAAACAAATCTGAGATTCAGTGAGGAGGGTGATTGTAGAGGACTGATTCAAGAGATTTGGCAGAGGATTTCCAGGAGAGAAATCAATTGTCAGAAGGAGTAGCTACTATAGAGGGTTTCTATCGCCAAGAAACCAAGATCCAGTCTCCTATTGAGTGTTGCAACAGGAAGAGGGAGAGGAGTACCTGATTCGACAGATTTGAGCTAGATCGCCCCATTCGGATCACGTGATCAGGATAGATTGGACAGTGTGTCCAACTTCGTGATCTGGAAGGCCTGAATCCTGTCAGACCTAGAGGAGTACGGCATCAGGGAACACGCAGAAAATGTCGTAGTTATGTCGGTTGATCCAAACGCTCTGCAGAAGTTTAACGAGAATCAGGCGCGGGCAAAGCGCTTGATCATGGATGGGGTGAAGGATCACGTGGTCCCACACATTGCTGAGAAGAAGACGGCAAATGAGGTGTGGACAGCTTTGACCACGCTGTATCAGGGGAGCTTCGTCCAACGTAGGATGCTTTTGAAGAACCAGATGAGGATGTTCCAAATGCATAAAGGGGAAGAGATCGATCCATTCCTCTCCAGATTGCAGACTATCCGGGATCAGCTAATAGACATGGGGTCAACTCCAGATGAAGGACTCTCAGTAAGGACAGCCCTGAATGTTGTCATTAATGAGTGCCAGACCTTTGTCCAAAGCATTTTGGGCAGAGCACAACTCCCTAATTGGGGTGACAGGTGGGCCATCCTTTGACAAGGGGAGATCCGACGGATCACCAAGAGGGAATTCAGCACCGGAAGTAGCAAAGTGAAGAAGGAGGAGGAAGAGGATGCAACCCTTTCATCGAAGGAACGACAGCAGCAAGGGAAGAAGAAGAGGGACCTAACAAAGGTCTGGTGCTTTAAATGTGGCAAACTTGGACACTTCGCCAGCACTTGTCCTAAGAGAAAGGACAAGAAATCTTATGATTCCAAGGCAGCAACAGCTAGAGGCGACAGTGGTATTGAGGATGATGTGGCTATAAGCGTTCATGCCCCTCGAGATAAGAGGTGGGGCGACGTTGATCTGTAGAGCAGCCACAAATGGGAGGCAGGATCCTTGAGGTGCCCAGACTCTTGGATGACATACAAGCTATGGGAGCCTTAAGACAGTATCAGGATAACTGGAGCAGTGGGTGCAGAAGATCACAGTGAAGCAAAGGCAGAGTTGGGACGCTATAGATTGGAGCAAAGCAAAGCAGAGGCAGCAGCAATGCAGAGGCTGATGGGACTTCAGCAGCACAGAGGAGCAGTGCTTATGCAGTTCAGAGCAGCAACAGCGCAATGGCTTTAGGGAGAGCATAGCGCAGCAACCGAGGGAGCTTCAGTGATGAGATGAAACCCGACTGACTTGTCTGTCAGTGACTGGGTAGTGGTCCTTCAGTTGCTTACTTCTTAGCAATTGAGTTGCAGTGCAGCAGTTGGTAGCAAGATGTAGCAATTTGAGAGGGACCTGCAATACAGATGTTGCAGTGTTAGTGATAGAGACATGGGCAGCAGTGCAGAGAGCAGCAGCGCAATGGATGGAGGGCAGCAGGCCAAGCATTAGCGCGAAGACCAATGCCAGAGATCAGGGAAATACTTCAGTGTGGAAGTATTGCTAGAGCACACTCCTCGCCAAGAGGGAGTTTTGAGATTTTGGGTAGCATCGGGTGTGCTCTAGTTCCGAAACTTTGTGGAGGGGCTAGAACACATGAGATCTCCAAGACCCAAAAAGCGTTTGGAGAAATTCCATCTAGTGTAAAATTTATTCAAATAATTAAATTTTTTAATGGGAACCCTAAGTCTAACTTAGGGAAATTAAAAAATTAAAGTGAACTAATTTACACATGTGATGAAATGTACTAAGTGACGCGGATCAAGCATTCTTTTAGCCTTAGTCGTCGATTAGAGATTAGATCACGCTTGTTGATAAGTCGACGAGAAAAGTATAAAGGAAAGGCTTGGGGTCAGTTGGAGAACACACACACATTGCAGAGCACTGAAGCTAAGTTGAATTTATGGGGCGGGGTTTGCTGAGGAATTCGAAGTGAGTTTGCAGTGCAGTGAGGGGTAGAGATCGGAAAGGGATGATCTGATCTGAGGCCAAGAATACTACAGCAAAGAGGCAGTAATGTACCAGAGCAGCTCAGAGACCAGCCAGAGGGACGCAGTCCAGCCACGCTGACACAGGGGCCACGCAAAGAGGGACGCAAAGCCATCTAGGTGATGCAGAGGCAGCGTAGAGCCTTCTAGAGTGACACAGGGACAACCTGCGTTGCGCAGAGGCTGCACTGGGCCAAAGCGTTGATGCAGACGCTGAAGAAGGCTGCGTTGAGGGTTCTGGTGGGCCAGAAAGGGCTCGAATTCGTAATTCCCCTCAAAGGGTTGGATCTGTTGACCACTGGAGTGGCACCTGATGATAATGAGAAGACTCCATGCCCAAGGATGAACCAGAGGACACATGTACCATCAGATATCATCAGTTAAACAGAGTTTTTAAGCTCTACATCTACTTCTCATCATCTTTCTCTTGTACCCAGATTCCACGCCCTACGGGGAATTGTAATAAGTGATGCTAGTAATGATGAGTTTTAAGTCAGTGTTAAGTCTGTAACAGACCCAGGTAGCCTGGGACCTTGCCAACAAGTGAGTATTACTCCGGGAGGTTTTTTTTACTTGGTTAATTATCATTTCCCTACCAAGAGTTAATAATGAATTGAGTTTTTTCTTCCAATTTTACCCCAAAGCCAAAGTACGGCTTGATGGTGAGGCCGTGGGTGAGTCCTAGTGTCTAGAGTCAATGTATATTACCATACTAGATCACACAAAAAACTTCGTGGAATTTGGTTAGGTCTAACTAGTGATTTTTTAATTTTTTAGATTTCCTGCAAGTTGAAAATTGCAATAAAAATTGTAATTGAATTGTATTAAGTGTTGCCTAGAGAAGTTGTAAGGGGTATGAGTAATCAAAATTACACCTCTCACCCTCAAATTTCTACTATGGCACGCTTTGAGGGGTTAAAAATGTGTTTTGAACCCTCAAAACCCACTTTTCCTAAGTTTAGTGGGAAATCTGGCAATTAATTAAGCCATAAATTAAATAAATGGAGAAAAATAAATATCCACACATGCTAAATGAGGTGGAAATGAGGTGGAAAATTATGGAGAAGTTAAAGTGAAGTCACAAGGTGATGTGGGCTTCTAAAATCAAAGAAATAGCATGTGCTCAAATAAAACCGAATTTCTACCATTAAATGAGAGTTGCTTACTTGGAAATTCGAATTTGTGAAGTTAATGCACATTTGGAAGGATTTGGGAGAATATTTAGTGGAGATTTTTGTGTGAAATTGTCCCCACATGGGTTACCAACCATGTACATTTGTCATTCCATCCTGTTGTCGCACAAAATGTCTAGGCACAGCGACAACGGCTCAGATCAGGGGTTGTTACCCTGATCCCCAATCTCTCTATCTAAGTTGTCTCCTAGCAGACTAAGGGAGGTAGACACTAACAAAAATGAAGAAGTTGAAAACCAACCAATTCAGAAGACACAGTTAAATGACCAAGTACTTGTTAAGATTAGCGAGATTTTACAGATCCAATTAGATTAACGAGTACTTGGTTGGTTTAAAATCAGTGCCTTGTGGAGTCAAAATATCCCGTTATGAAATTAAAATCAAGTAATTGATAGGTAACTGCTGCTATGTAAAAAATCAATCCACCACGATAATATTTAATTTCTCAATTAAGTGCTCAATTGATCAAAGTGGAAGATAAGCTCTTTTCAAATAATATGATTTAACATTCAATAAAACATCCTCACAATCATACATCAACAATGTTTGATAAATACATGTGATTTATCATCACTTGAAATATTCTCAAAATTTACTAAAGCAATTAATCACCAACTTCAAGTAATTTAGAACCACAATTAAATAGTTTAACGATCATTAACCACAGCTAAGCATGAAAATACTTCGAACCAACCATTTAAAATTCGAAAACAAAAAATGTTATCATGAGAAAATCATCAAATTTAAATGTTAGACATTTCCAATAATTCCGAATTTAAATGATATTCTACGTAATTTCAATTCAAAAATCAAAATTTTCCTATAGTCAAACTTTAGATCAAATTTAAAAGCTCACCTTTGACTATGGAATAATTTTCCTTCATATGACATCCAAGACCACTATCATACAAAATTTAAAACGAAATTTCCCTAAGTTAAACAGTTAAAAGATTTGAATTTATATTAAAAAAAAAAAAAAATTAAATTAAATTAAATTTTTATTTTTATTTTTTTTATATTTTTTTTTATTTTTCTCAACAAAAATAAATCTAAAATTAATCTAAAACTAAAGTTAATAAAATACAAAATGGAAAAGTTTAAAAGATTTTTATTCTTTTATTTTTTTTATTTCATTTAAAATTTTAAAGGTCTAAAGATTAAAAAGTCAAACCTAACAAATTAAACGTTAATGCTATGTTAATGCTAAAATCGTAAGTCTAAAGTTTAAAAAAAAAAACTAAAACTAAAATCTAATGTTAATCTTTAAATAAAAAAGAAAAATTAATAAAAATCAAATCTAAAAATTAAACTCTAAACTAAACTACACTAACCTTTAAAAGAAATAAGAAAATCGTAAATCTAAACTAAACATATGAAGAAAAAAAGTTAGAATGCGTTATTTGTTTTTTGGGCAGGTGAAGGAGCAGCGTACGGACTGGGTACGGACGGAGAGCAGCAGGACTGTGGATAGCGTAAGGGCAAGGGAGCTATGTGAGGGATGTCGGCGAGGGATAAAATAGCAACTTGCAGGTCGAGTAGCAAGGATGGGCAGCGTGAGGAAAGCGGATGAGGAGCTGCAGCCAGCAAGGATGGGCAGCGTGAGGAAAGCGGATGAGGAGCTGCAGCGAGCAAGGATGAGCTTTGGAGGAGATGCAACCGCAATAGGAATCGGATGTGTCAACATGAAGAGAGAGCAGCTGATGCGGACGGAGGAATGAGTGAAGGATAAGTCGTGGACAGCAGCGGAATGATAGCCACAGATAAGTGAATGCAGGGGATAATGGCACAAGCAAGAGCAGATCAAGGGAGCAGCTACAGGCGTTCACGCAGAGTATGGAAGCAGAGAAAGAGACTGCGGCAAAAATGGAGATGTAGAGAAATCATATGAGGAAATTCGAGCAGCCGGCATACCAAACAGAAAAATTGCAGGCACACTGGTGCATAAATAATTATGAATTTCTCCTTTTTCCCAGCAGAATCTAATTCAATTTGAAAGAGAAACACCTGCGATTATTTAATTTTTAAAATAGCGATCAAGCCTAGATCTGCGACCAGATTCGATCCCGAAACCAGATATTACCCTCCAAGGCCTAGATCTAGCTCAGATCTAAAAAATGTCTGAAAATCTCTCTGTGTAACCTGCACAAAACCAAAAACTAAGAAACCCAAAAACCCAGAAATATGCATAGAAAACCCTTAAATCCTGGTGAGTTAAAAAAAATAAAAAATAAACGATATTTACAGATCTACAATGCTATTTTACAGATCAAAGCCCTCATGGCTAGATTTAAAATTGTTTAGCACAATTAAAAAGATAGATTAAGAGAGAGGCACAAGCCCTAAAAGGAACCCTGCAAAAAATGGAATTTAAGATAAGCCCGAGGAATTAGATCCAGAGGGCTCTTCAAATCTTATTTCCTTGGGAGTCGGCTGGTCCAAACTAGGACTTCCCCAAACGCCCAATTCTAAATCCGGAAAATTTCTGCACACTTAAAGTTAAACTGTTAAATTAACAGAGAAATAAGATAAAACATAAAATTTTCAAGAGCTAGTGATAACTGTTAACTCGATCCAATTAATATTTTTACCCTAGATCCAGTAACCTAAGCAAGATACCTATGCAATAGATTACTCTACAAGAGCCATTAATCAACAATCCATTAAAATAATCACCAGTAGAATGTTAAGAACAAGTTTATCATAAAATGCTGAAGAGGAACACCACCATCAAAATAAAACCCCAAAGTCTTCGTTTGTATTACTCTAGAAAATATTACAGGAGAGCTTCAAGAGCGAGTGCACGATCCAGAGATCGGATCACTGAAAGACTGACAAAGACCTCTAATTTATAAGATAAAATCTCCAACGGCTAGTTCGTTTGATCCATGTCAAAGTAATCTCAACCGTTGAAAAAGGGTTAATCATCTTTTAATCTCGACTGTCGAAATTATAAATTTTCGAGAAAATTCGAATTTATCATTTAATTCCATTTTAATTAACTCAAAAATAATATTTTTGAGTTAATTACCTCAAAATTTTGACTTTGACATAACCACCAAGGCCCGAGGGTCCAAAATTTCTCGAAATTTTCAATATTCCTTTGGCCTAGGACCTTTAAAAATTTATTTTTCAGGGATCCACGAATTTTTCCTTTGAAGAATTTTAAAACACCTAGGACTTAAAATTAATTAAATTTCTGGCTTAGGATTTTTAATTTAATTTGGCCAAAAAATTTAATTAATTGACTGAGAAGGGATTTAATTATTTTTCTAACCCTCTTTACATAAGATAAAACATTTAGACACATAAAGGGGGAATACGCATTCGTGATAGACCCTGAAATAGCTACCCAATTATGTGACTAAGAACATGATCTAGTAGACCAAGTAGCTTGTAATAAAATAATATAGCCAATTAGCCAGGATTATTTTCAAACTACTTTTACAAAGACTCGATAAAAAACACTAGGACTCACTTAGCATCTTGATGACAAAATCCACCCTAGCTTTGGGGTGAAGCTGGAGGGGAAAACTCTGCCAATCACTTGTGTCGAGAAGCACAAATGAATCAGTGAGACAAAAAACCTCCTAAGGTAGAAATCGTCACCAAAATACTAGGCTTACCTAGGTTGTTACATACATGGTGGTCTTACTTAGATCATTTACATCATAAACATGCAAAATGGGTTTACATCATTTGTAAAACTGCCGACTGATGATGAAATCTAAATGGCGTGAACACGTCGAACATGATGAATCCCATTTGAAAAAATGAGGGTGTACTGCTATGGGGTCATTGACAAAGTGTGGTCAATGTTGTTATGATAACCCTCATCTCACAAGGTTTGGCAAAAAGATAACTTGAGATAGGCAAAGATACAGTATCGGGAAGTGTAAGCGGACCAATAGATATGAGGGAACTATGCAACGCCCTACCCTCAATAGAGAAAGCGCAGAAAAAGCAGTCAATAGTGTGTTATAGCTAAGCAAAGAAGTCGCAGGCCATACAATGGGACAACTCGAGTAACGCCGCCACGTGGATGGATTCTGGGGGTACCAAGGAGTGTATAAGGGGAACGGAGCTATACCCCCCAAAACTCATGACGTCACTGGTTGGTGGGGCAGGTTTCATCCGTTCCATGGGGTGGTGGTGCAGCGCGAAGAGACTTCACAGGTCCCCGCCGGAACTCTGCGGTGGACCCCTCGAGACTAACAGGTAGCGCACGTAAAAGCAAAGGTAAGGTAAGTCAGGAAATCTGGTACACAACCAGTACCGGTATTAACCCAGCTCGTGGCTCACACCTACCCAGCTCCTAATAGCCAACAGCCAAATGCCACGTGCCTCAGTGTCGACGTTCTTATGACGTCAGCCCTCTGAGTCGTTACCCGAGCCTCGTTTTTTGTAAATTTATGTCCTGTTTAACCCTGGCTGATGCCCATTTTTGGTAAATTACTTGTTTTTACAAACTCGCCTAGCAGTTAAGCTTGGATTACAGCACCAGGTCGCTTTCAGCCTCCGCGTCGCTTTCCCTCTTGGGTTTTCCGCACTGGTCATAGGTTAAATGGTCGCTTTCCAGGTCGCTTTAATGGTTACTTGTTTTTACAAACTCGCCTAGCAGTTAAGCTTGGATTACAGCACCAGGTCGCTTTCAGCCTCCGCGTCGCTTTCCCTCTTGGGTTTTCCACACTGGTCATAGGTATTTAGCCATTCCTGCTCCTTACAGTTTTCCTTCCGCTTTACTCATTCAAAATGGTCATCGGGAGAATCAAGTCCAGAAAGTCTGAACCTAAAACCCCTCAAACCCGCGAAGTTAGGGCCATCCCTGGACCTGAGCCCCTCACTGACACACATGCTCATATTCGCGACCTGCAGTACCCTTTCAGTGTCTCTCGTGTCAAGCCCGACCTATTAGAAAGCCATGTGAAAGGCCAAGACCGTTTCAAAGTCGTTCGGTCTAGCCTATATTACCAAATTGTTCCGCCCACCTTTCTAGTCACCGAGTTCATATGTTGGCTCAGAGACGCCTATGACAAATGCAGGGATGTATATCTTTCGGCTCAGGGAAACAAGGTTTTTCGTATATCCCCTGAGCTCATAAAAGATGCCCTCCGTTTCTCACACAACCAGGAGTATGTCGAGTTCACAGAGTTATCCTTGTCTCGTCAATTTTCCAAATTACCCTGGAAATAGCAGAGTGAATTCCTCTCTTCCATCTCAGACTCTCGCCTCACGTCCATCCTGTCCTCGGACATGGTGCCCTTGACCTCATTCACAGAAGGTCTCCAGCCCGTTCTCACTTTCATCTCAGGGTTGCTAGGTCTCAAAGAGGTCGAGAGGGTGTCGAAAGAGTGCATAGCCCTCCTTTGGCTCATGTCCCAGCCGGGTGTCGTTTTGGATATCCCTACTTTCTTAGCCTCGACCATTCAAACCCAGTTTCAAGAACTACCCTCTACGGGGGCTTTCCGTTTTTGTTTACTGGTGTTTTACCTTTTTCTGTTTGAGCACGCTGACAAGTTCGAAGCCTTGGGCCTTGAAAAACTCTCAAGAACGAATAGCCAGCCAAGAACCGTCTTTGAGTGGAACGTCTCAGTACGTCAACAGCCAAACGGGAGGGGTTACTTAAGGTTTTTGAACGAGTTCATGACCATTGCTTACACCATACTTCACGACAACCCCCCGCCCAGGATTTTTCCTGAGCAGAAAGACTGGCTGCAATTTAGCAATGAGGAAAGCATGGGGGATTGGTATTCGTTTGACGACTACACCGAGATCAAGGTCTACGGTGCAGATGTACCCCCCTATCGCCTGACGTTGTTCCCTGCTATGCGGGTTTTCGCCCTTGAATACATTCGCCAAACCATGAAAGCAGACCAGTTCCACTACGTTCCTGCGAAGAAGGGCTATATCCTCAAGCTCCCTACCACCATCGGCCCTTTTACCGTAAACTCAAGACACGCCCTCTCCACAATGGAGACGTTGCTTCAGGGGATGGATTTAGTGCTGGGAAAAGTCTGGCCCTATGACCCAAAAGGAATTCTCTCTAATAGGAAAAGGAAGATTAGGTCCACTGCATATGTGCATGAGACTAGGCCCTTCATTGAATGGAGAGCTAACCTTGACACATGGCCCTTGGCTTCACAGATGGAGGCCGAATCTTCGGCTGCAGAAGGAAGGGGTGACACCGCTTCAGCGGGTACAAGGAGGAAAGGGCAGACTGATGAGGCCGATTTTCAGAGGAGCCAAAAGGTTTTGATACGAGGGAGGGGTCCCATCCCTCCAAGAAGCATAGAAGTGATGATGTGGAGATTATCTGGGATGAGTCGCCTCAGGAGGAGTTAATTAGATACGGGGAACCTGATAAGAACAAGGTCGGTTTCAAAGTTAATTATGATGGTGCTTCCTCTTCGGAACCCTCTGGGATATCACACGCCGTTTCGGTAAACAGAGTTGAAGTAAGGGAAGAAATCAGAAACAGAAATCGGACAGTACGGGAGAAGCTCCGAGCAGAACTGGCCGGGTTCATAGATAAGTATCATACTTAGCTCACTTCAGAGCTGGATATGGATAAAGAACAGCTAATAATAGCTATCACAGAGGCAGTACTAGACCCTATTGCCGATGAAGTCAGCTACAAAGCTCTGGAGGTTGTTGTGAATCTATCAAAGGTCCCCTTAACCGACAAACTTGGCCTTCATCAATGCATCGAAGACATGTTAAGGGACGAGGTTGTGAAGCCCGCGCTCGCATTAAGGAAGCTGGAAGACAAATACAAAGAGGTACTAGAGAATCAAAAAAAGGAAAGGGCGAGTGCCAGGGGGGTCAGCAATAACCTGCACCATCTCAGAAGGATAATGAGCGAAAAATGAAGCGATAAAGAAGGGATCCGGAGGAAAATCATCCTGGATTTAGAGGTCGAAAACTCAGAGTTAAGGAGGAGACTCAACATTCTCCGTGGGGAATACATACAACCTGAGGAATTAGCCCAAGCGGAAAAAGAGAAATCGACCCTCACTGATACCATTGCTCGGGAAAGGAATGAGAATGCTAAAACAGTTGCAGAAATGGTTGCCCTCAGACAGAGATTGGCCGAATTGCAAGCCAAATGGGATACTCATGTCTGCGTGACTCCAACTTCTGATACAGCAAGTGCTACTCCAACACAATTAACCAAGGCTCTGTTAGACCTACAGGTCTCAGAAAAGCAAGCCCATACAGCACAACAGAGAGTTCAGGAACTAGTGGCTAGGTTGGAACAAAACGATAAGGTAATAGCAGCCCTACAAAAAGAGGTGGACGGAGCGAAGAGAGAGAAGTTGCAGCAGGAAAAAGTCATCAAAGATCTAAACAATCAAATGAAAGGAAACACAACCCTCCTGGAATCCAGGTGCCTCATCTGGACCGACATCATATCAGAGGTAAGGAAGCGTTGGAATTATATTATGTTAATAAATGAGAAGAAAATTGTTGTTCGATTGTTCAAAGGGAAGTTGCAGGAAGGACAAGCGGAAGCCGAGGCAAAGGTGGTCATGGCCAAGAAGTATATCACTTACCTAAACGGATTGGGCTCTGAAGAGTTGGTTGTCCAAGGGATTGAAGACTGTTTCAAGGGAGTGATGGAAATCTGAAGGGTAATTAAGAAAGAGACTGCGCGTGTAAATGCATTGAGTGGTTTGGAGCAAGTCACCAAGGGAGTGGGGAAGTTTGAGCAAGAGTGGGATGAGCTGGTGAAAGCAGGCCTCTCATCATGCTGGGATCCTACGATTGCCGCGTTTTCAGGTCTAACTGATTACGAAGAGAAGCTGACAGCGATTATGAATCAGACAAATCTTCCCTATGAGAAAACCACTCGCCTGAAAGCTGAGACTATAATTGCTGCCCTGGGCAAGGAGATTTCCCTTCCCTGTTAGATCAAACAACACTTGGCCGTACACGTGAATTATTCGGAATTGACCGATATACAGGCCTTAGTGGAGATTTTTGCCACTATGCCCCCCGTCAAGGGTGACCATATGGCATAAATGCAGTCAGTATGTAAATGTCTCAGTCATCACACCGTCCCTCCAGTCCCCGCCTCCTCATAAGTATAAAGCTGGTTCGTCCGCGTCATTGGTGCTTCCAACTCAGCCGGCAGCTGCTACACCCCGTTCCTCTAAAAAATGATGATCATGATCTGGCCTTAGTGGCCTTTTTACTTGTTATTTTTACTTTGTAATATCGGGTGAAATCGTCATTTCACCCTATGCATTTTTATTTTCTATTTAAGTTGTTTTGTTTTTGGTTGGTGCATATGTTAAGGCCACTACAGAGATGATGAGAGGCGTTTTTCCTCATCATCAGTTTTGATTCTGATAAAGACAAGCAACAAAAAATATATTTCTGTGAACAAATGTTGGTCCAAAATATCTTCTGCTAACGGTAAACAGGGGATTATAAAAGAAACAACATGAGTTTATAGAAGGGTTCCGGATTTTCCAGAACAGAGACTGTTAATTGTAAATCCCCCTTTTTGTAAAGTTTTGAGGCCTTCTTGTGGTTTACGTTGAAGAATCCCGTTGGGAGACCAAATGAAATTATTTTATTGTGAGATGGATTCCCAGTGAGATCGGTCACAGTTTGTATTCTCTCTGTTATATTCTAATACAAATGTTTTGGCACTTCATCACACTTTTTATATTACAAGCTACCGGAATGCGAGTGCTTGATTAATTGGAAATGAATTTATCTATCCAAGATACTCATGTCTATTGGTCTATGGTGCTTTAAATATGGCTCGGAGCTTTGATATTGTGTTCATATGTTACACCTCATTTACTTGCCTTTCTTCTGATATTAGCTAGTGATAGATTCTTATATGATAATAAGCCTATCCGTAGTTAATACTTTCTCCATTTGCTGTCATTGTTACCACGCTTTCATATTTTGATAACTATGCACTGTGTTTCATGATCTGGCCCTCACAGCTTTTTTTTAAATCCAGATTCATCTTCAATAATGTACTTATAAGACCCTTATTGTTTTACTGTCGGGTATTACTGCTGGTATGTCTTTGTTCTTGAGGTCTCGGTCCCACCTTATGAAGTTTTAAAAATCTTTTATAAACAAGAAGATTTATATCTCTGACCATGGAAAGTTTTTATGAATCTTCTTGGCTTTAAGATGACCTATGCACTGGTCCTTCACAACTCAGGGCTGTCTCTAGGAGCTACAACAGTCAACACATCCTAAAATTCGAATTTGACACATAAGTGAAGAAGAAAATGATGTCCACTTGCCAGAATCTGATTTTTACACTTGGTAATGGAGCTCCACTTATCAAATTCAAATTTGCCTTGAGATCTCCTCCCTCTCACCACTTGTCATTTGGTTCTTCATTGGGATTTGCTCCCAACTTTCTATATAATGGAGCCATGGGCTCTCATATTGTATCATGTTATGAGTTATTGAGCTTGAGGAAACTCTGTGATTTTTGTATATCAATAAAATCAAGACTTTGAGGCTATTTAGCAGATGTTCTCTTTGCGTTATGAAGTGATTTCTTTCCATACTATTGCTATTGTATTTGAATCTGTTTATATGTTTGATCAATATTAGTTTATATTTTCCATCTTGCTTGGATTGATGCGTGCAAGCTATCTTGCATGCATCATTGATTTAGAGTATTATTCTAGGAATTAGCTTGCCAAGTCATTTTCGAAGGAATGTTTGGTTTATCTATTTCATTATGATGCTCTAATCCTTTTGCAAACTGATATTTGTTTAAGTGTGTAGGGAAAATCTATTCGTATTGTGTGCAGGAAATCCATCCAGGCGTAGGAGAAGTCTCAAATAGATCAACTCATTCCTAGATTCAAAGCAATCCAAGACTCGACCACTTTCAACCCCAAGTTTTGCATCAAAGGAAGACATAGAGGGAGTTTCTCGTTCTCTAACTACTTGATTATCTATTTCCACTTTTAAAATCTAAAAATTTCCATTTGTAGAGCATCTTAAAGTCATATTTGTTACTTCGAGAGTGTTTCTTTAAACTAGGCAAGAATGGAGGTTCGCTCCCATTCCTTGGGCTAGTGTCTTTGTACATTAATTTGTATTTTAAATCCTCTTTATTTCAGCCTAATGTTTGATTTTCTTTTGCAGCCTGCAAGCTTGAGCGTGAAAAGCAAGGAGCTTGAGGAAAAGACGGCAAGAGACAATTGATCCTCCTTGCATGCGAAGGATTCCATTACTTCAAAATCTGATTTTAGGGAGACCGTAAGCACCTTTGGGACAGCAACAAACTCGATCTTTGTCGTGGGCCTTGGAGCCTTCAAAAATTCATATTTTAAAGGTTTTTCTCCATAAGTTGTGTTGTCAATTTTTGAGGAGGAGATTAAGCCTTTTTTCAAGCTCTTTATTCATAGAAGGATCTCCTTTTGGGCAGCCCTCTTAAAGGTTGTTTTCTTCACTTGTAATAAGTAATAAAATAACTTTTTTGCTTGAGGGAGCTTGGGATATTTTTCCCATGGTATCCCCCTTCCTTGGTTGAAGAGGAAAGAATTTCTTGGGTGGATTGATTCATTTTCTAATTTTCGTTTTATGCATGATAATGAGTTAACAACTAATGCGCTCTACATCCATCTAACTAAATTTCGGTTAAATTAAACTTACATGCATGAACCACAATGCTACAAACTTGAGCAAAATCTATTTTTTTATGTGTAAGCAATTCGCATGTTTGGCAAAATTCCATTTGATTTAATGATTATGCTTCATGCATGTTGAGGAACTATTGAAGCACCCTTTTTATAAGAACTTATTTCATTCCACTTGCCATTAAAATGCTACAACACATATAAGTTTATTTGTTTCTCTCAAAGTTTGTTTTATTATTGCAAGTAAGCACCATCTCATCTCTTGTGAAAAATTTGCATTATCATTTAAATGAGATTTATCAACATTCATTTCACACAAGCAACTCATTAAAACTTACCTCCAACATAAGTTGGTTTTATAGACCTCTAGGGACCCTCTAATCTCCTATTGACTCCTCACTGTGAGATCGACATAATTTGGGCGAGGGTGAGGTCTGAGAATTGAAGAGTTGATTTGAAATATTTGTTGCAGAGTAAGTTTAACTAAAATGAACCAAGGGCACTCTTCATCACATTTCCCTTTTTATGGTTGTTGATCTCATGCAAGTAGTATGACGCTTACTTTCTATATTTGCAAAGTTTAATTTCATCTTCAATGTCTCAATTTTTTGTTGTTTCTAACTATGACAAGATATGTTTAAATGATGTGATTTGTTTATCCTGTAATCATTTTTATCCTGCAAATATCTTGTGCTGACATCTTTTGTTTCCGTTTCAGGATTATTGTGTTCTCATCTCTTTGAGCATTATTCTTGAGCACGTTATTTAAGGCACTGGTTGAATGGTTTGTCATTGTTATTTCAAAGTTGCTCATAAATGTTCACAAATCTTTAAAAGTAGTCTATTTTCACTCTAATATTCTCCTAGAAACTCAAATCTTTAACTTAGTTTTCCTTTAGGGACCACCCCCCATAGCTAACTTAGGAAATAGCTTAAACAGAGAGAGTCGGGATTAGTGTGACAGCCCCTTCTCTGAGATCTTTGCCCCCGACCACACCTTGTGGGGTTGAAAGTTTTTTCCACTGACTTGTAGGTAGGTGTAGGCGACGAGGAGCGACAACATTTTTGGCATTGTTGCCAAGGAAAAGCTTTCTTGTACCTGGGAAATCGAATAACTTTTGGTTTTTGCATGTTGGATTTTAGAGTTAGATTCTTGTTCAAGTGGCGACTCCACTTATTTCATTTTCTGCGAGGATTTTTGCTTGAAGCCTTCTTCTTGTAGAATTCTTGCTAATCTTGGACAAGAGCCTCTCTTTGATATCCATTTTCTCTTTCAGGGTCAAGTGAGCATGACATCATGAATGATCTATTCGCCCGTTGTGATTTTACTAACATTCCAGGCTATCCGAATTTTATTCCAGATGAAGCAATTGAGGTTGTTGATGAGTTGCCTAGTTTTCTAGGTAACAATGCCATTACCACCGAAACCCACCTTAGGAATTTCCACCTTTGTGTGAGAAAATGGTGCCATGATATTAACCATAAGGACGTTAAAATTAAACTTTTCATCTTTTCATTAGATAGCGATGCTATGGATTGGTTCATAGACTTACCTGCTAACCATTTTGACTCTCTAGAATCAATCATTGATGCCTTTGAAGAAAAATATGGAGATGAAAGAAATATCAAAGTGAAAAATCAAGCAAATGAGAATGATAGGGATTTCATCAGGGAGTTGACTCCAATGATTAAGGATATGCAACTCAACCAAGCTCAACTCGTTAAAAACATGGAACTCAATTAAACAAGATTAATAGTAAATCATGCACATGCAATAAAGGCCATGGAGGTCAATCATTCTAATCAGATGACCTCTATTCAAACTTAAAAATGTGTTTTGAACCCTCAAAACCCACTTTTCCTAAGTTTAGCGGAAAATCTGACAATTAATTAAGCCAAAAATTAAATAAATAGAGAAAACTAAATATCCACATATGCTAAATGAGGTGGAAATGAGGTGGAAAAATATGGAGGATTTTTGCATCAAAGGAAGACAGAGGGAGTTTTTCGTTCTCTGGCTACTTGATCATCTATTTCCACCTTTAAAATCTAAAAATTTCCATTTGTAGAACGTCTTAAAGTCATATTTGCTACTTCAAGAGCGTTTCTTTAAACTGGGCAAGAATGGGGGTTCGCTCTCATTCCTTGGGCGAGTGCCTTTGTACATTAATTTGTATTTTAAATTCTCTTTATTTCTGTCTAACGTTTGATTTTCTTTCGCAGCCCGCAAGCTTGAGCGTGAAAAGCGAGGAGTTTGAGGAAAAGACGGCAAAAGACAATTGATCCTCATTGCATGTGAAGGCCTCCATTACTTCAAACTCTGATTTTAGGGAGACCGTAAGCACCTTTGGGACAACAGCAAACTCGATCTTTGTTGTGGGCCTTGGAGCCTTGAGAAATTCGTATTTTGAAGGTTTTTCTGCATAAGTTGTGTTGTCAATTTTTGGGGAGGAGATTAAGCCTTTTTCCAAGCTCTTTATTCATAGAAGGATCTCCTTTTGGGCAGCCCTCTTAAAGGTTGATTTCTTCACTTGTAATCAGTAATAAAATAACTTTTTTTGCTTGAGGGAGCTTGGGATATTTTTCCCATGATATCCCCCTTCCTTGGTTAAAGAGGAAGGAATTTTTTGAGTGGATTGATTCATTTTCTGATTTTCGTTTTATGCATGATAATGAGTTAACAACTAATGCACTCTACATCCATCTAACTAAATTTCGGTTAAATTAAACTTACATGCATGAACTCCAATGCTACAAACTTGAGCAAAATCTATTTTTTATGTGTAAGCAATTCGCATGTTTGGCAAAATTCCATTTGATTTAATGATTATGCTTCATGCATGTTGAGGAACCATTGAAGCACCCTTTTTATAAGAACTTATTTCATTCCACTTGCCATTAAAATGCTACAACACAAGTTTATTTGTTTCTCTCAAAGTTTGTTTTATTATTGCAAGTAAGCACCATCTCATCTCTTGTGGAAAATTTGCATGTATCATTTAAATGAGATTTATCAACATTCATTTCACACAAGCAACTCATTAAAACTTTCCTCCAACATAAGTTGGTTTATAGACCTCTAGGGACCTTCTACTCCCCTATTGACTCCTCAATGTGAGATCCACATATTTTGGGCGAGAGTTAGGTCTGGGGATTGAAGAGTTGATTTGAAATATTTGTTGCAGAGTAAGTTTAACTAAAATGAACCAAGAGCATTTTTCATCACATTTCCCTTTTTATGGTTGTTGATCTCATGCAAGTAGTGTGACGCTTACTTTCTATATTAGCAAAGTTTAATTTCATCTTCAACATCTCAATTTTTGGTTGTTTCTAACTATGACAAGATATGTTTAAATGTTGTGATTTGTTTATCTTGTAATCATTTTTATCCTGGAAATATCTTGTGTTGACATCTTTTGTTTCCGTTTCAGGATTATTGCATTCTCATCTCTTTGAGCATTATTCTTGAGCACGATATTTAAGGCACTGGTTGAATGGTTTGTCATTGTTATTTCAAAGTTGCTCATAAATGCTCACAAATCTTTAAAAGTAATTTATTTTCACTCTAATATTCTCCTAGAAACTAAAATCTTTAACTTATTTTTCCTTTAGGGACCACCCCCATAGCTAACCTAGGAAATAGCTTAAACGAAGAGAGTCAGGATTAGTGTGACAGCCCCTTCTCTGAGTTCCTTGCCACCAACCACACCTTTTGGGGTTAAAGGCTTTTCTCGCTAACTGTAGGTAGGTGTAGGTGGCAAGCGATAACAGGATCAACCATATTTTTTGTCTCACAGTGAAAGGTACAACTGCCATGTAATTTCTCTGTAAATTAGATCATTTCTAGTGCCTATATAACTGTATTCAAATTCTGCATAATAAAAAAACTCTCTAGAGCAGCTGCACCGGTTTTCCCACATTGGGTTTTTCTGGGGACAACTGTCCGAAAAATCTGAGAAATTTTTCACATGTGTGTGTTTTTCAATAAATGATATGTAAATGTGTAGGTTGCAATTTGTATATGCTTTAATGTTTTTTTGAATTATAACTTGTTAATTAATCAAACAAGTAGGTGAAGTAGATCAAGAATACTACAGTAAGGTTTTTGTTTTTAAACTTCCACACAGCAATCTTTTGGGACCGCAGACCTGATACCTGCACATGTCAAAGACCAATCACATAGGGTAGCATGTTTTTGTGGTGTCTTATGATCACCCATGCTTAATATTAGGCCATAAAATCAACAAGAAATAAACTTTTACTCTACATGCAATTTAATCTAAATGTAGTTATTCTAGCATGATAATATCATATGATTTTAGTTCTAATGATTAAAATCAATATGCAATGCATCCTAACCTAACATGCATGGTTACATTAGTCGAATGCTAAGTGTGAATAATCATCATACAGCCAAGGCAACCAACATATCCTTATATCAATGTAAGAGTTTTCGTCAATATGATTACTCATGCAATAAATCCAAAATCCAACATAGAGACAATCATGTGGATGATGCGGGTGGGAGGTGAGAAAATATGATATCCATATAGTATAGAACAAGGACTTTCCCGAGGGGAAGGATACCAAATTAGAGGCTTGGATCCTTTCACACAAGCACAGAATGGAAGAACGAATGACGAAGCTTAAGAACTTCCTATCATGATCATTGTTCATAATATGCTTCGTGGTCACGACAAGGTCATGACAGGAAGGAAAAGAAGATTTGGGACATGGATGGGTGCAAGAAATCACTTGCTCAATGGGGTAATCGTATTGGAAAGGAGCAATGATTGTGCTCTCACAATCCCGAGGGTATGAGGGGGAATAAGGGATAAATCTTATGGATGGCTCTTCCTCAACATCATACCTATGAGAGGGAAAGGGATCAATAATATTGGAGATGGTATGAGAACAGGGAAGGCCAGGGCTCATGCATAATGTAGCTATGTCATTGGGATCCTAGAGAAGGCATGGGAAGTAAGGCCTTTGTCAATGTCATCATCGATATCATAAATAGGGCTTGTTATTCTCAAAAAACTTTCTTCATGCATGGGAAAACAGTGATCCTCCTTTTCAATGGTGTGAGTACATATACCATTATGAGTGATGTCCTGGAGAAAGGGAGAATCAATTTCAACCTCATCTTCCTTGTCAGTATCATAAATAGGGTCATTGTCAAAATGATGGTTGGCTACATCCCATTTTTCCTCATTAATGCATAGGAAATCATAAATGTCATCTTCAAAGGGGGCTACAATATTCATATATTCAAGAGATTTTTCTTGGATGAGAAGCCCCATTTCATCATGTTCATCCTTATGGATTTCAATAGGGCTTTCATCCTTGCCATGCTCATTCCCAATCCCCAAGTTTGCAGCCTAAAGATCCTCCATGGGATAATGGTCATCATGATCTCCCTTATAATCATTCCATTCTCCCATATGCCCCTCATTCTCATGAGGGTGGGTCCTCTATATTTAAATTTTCTTCAAGGCCACCCTGATCATCAAATTGATTACAGTCTATGGGGTTTTGTTGTTGATTATAATATTTTTGATCGACTAAGTCAATCAAGATACTTAAGGTACAAGTATGGTAAGCAATCTCAAGGAGACGATCAGGATCCCACTCGTAAGCACACTATAGAGTTCATTGTTTTTCAACCTTCAATACTCTAATATGAATTCCCTATCCTTGTGCTTTATCAAATACTCATATTGCTCAACACATTGGTCCACACTTTCCTACAATTTTTTAAGGTCTTCACGATCAATTTTATTGAAAGGAAAGCGAAGAGGGATCTCTCTTTCACAACAAGCAATTTTTATTTTTATTTTGCATTTTAGGATCAAAATGGAGTCGCCAAGGTGAATTTGGATGCCTTGATAGATGTTTACTTTACCCTACAAGCATTTAACTTTGAAGTGTAATGAAGAACTAGGGTTTGTTCTTCCAATGGAGTTGCCAAGAAATGATGTGTCGATAATGTCGTATGGGGAGCAAGACACACGTCTCGTGTCCCTGGCAACAGTGCCAAAATGTTACCGCTTAAAATAGCAGGGATCCTAGGAGGGGTTCCTATAGAGAAACTACTAGGTGAAGTGGCAACAATGGGGCAATAGCCCACTGTCACCTCAACTAAAGCAACCTGCTCTTTACAGACCTTCACCGATGGGAGGAGTCCTGGTGCTGGGGAAATCACTAGGAGAAATATACCAATGGTGTGTGGATAGTGATTTCAAGAACCTATTCAAAGGAGATACTCTAATGATGGTGATTGCTTGCTTTAGAAGCAAGGTGAATGGCTCTCCAATAAGGGCTAGAAGGAGACCTAGTGTAAATTTTTGTAGATGTTCTATGCTTGAAGCAACTTTACTTTTCTTACAGTAATCACACAAATAGTTAAGTAAAATGCTGATAGAACATATAAGTGGATCTTATAGAAGACAAACCAGAAACAGAAAAATGTGATGGTGCGTTACGGCGGTCAACAGGATGCTTCAACCAGCAAAGTCTCCTTGATCAGCCAACCCAGAATGTGTCACAACAATCCTCCAATCAGCTACCGAGTCAACCCAAGTCAACTCCAGAAAAGTCAACGCTGTCCAGAAAAGTCAACGTAGGGCAGCAAGCTAAAAGTCAACGCAGCAGCAGTTTGGTTAACCCTTTGACCTCGATTTCTATGCAAAAGTGTACGACCTCTCAAAATCGAACTCTCCAACAAGTTTCAGCCCTTTCGGACCATGCGTTGACCAAAGTCAATGCTGGTCAAACTTCCAGCAAAATCCTAGCTGCAGAAATTCGTCCTTCCCTTCAGCCGTACAGATTTCGTCCTTCTTCTCCACACGTGTGGGCTGAATTTGTCCTCCAATGAGCTCGTACTAAATCAGATGAGAGAAGAAGATGTGTGTTGAGTTGTTGTGAAATGCTCTCCAACTTTGCCTGTATTTATATCCATCATTGGGGTGTGTGACACATCCGCTGGGGGTGTGAAACCTTAAGGCCGACCTGCACATATAATTTATTATAAATAATAAATTCAAAATAAATGTTCTGCTCATCGGATTAAGATATATTTTATATGGATTTTACACCTCTCCGAAAGAGGAATCCAACAAAAATATTAGCCTCTTAATCTGAGCATCACAACATGGAGTTTGGACCTAGTTGTCCAAATTTAACACCTAGGCCTAGGGTTGACGGGTATTTATTGATGTGAAGTTCCCTAGACCAAAGAATCATAGGAGAATAGGGTTTCCAAGAAATCCTTGTGAAATTGGAGTGACAAGGTCGCGAGACCACAAAGAAGCCCTAGTGGACCCAAACAAAGTCAAGGTTTTGGGATGAAACTTCAAAAAAAGGGTCTTAACCAAGTGAGGGAGGAGAATAAGGATTAAGAGATTGGATTTGACTTGAGACTTTAATGCATTAATCCTTGATAAAGCCACTAACCAAAGGAAACCTAGGCAGAATGGTTTGCGAGCTAGGGCTTGGCAAAACTTGAGATTCCACCGTTGAAATATCTTCAAAATTGGAGGACCTCTCAAGGACACACTAGCGCAGCTCTAGACCAAAATTCACCAAGTTTGGATGGCTACAATCAATTTTGCATGATGCCCTAGGAAGCCTACTAGGGTTAGGGCTTGGAAAAGAGAAAAAGAGGTGAGAAAATTCTTCGTTTTGGTGATCACCTAAGGCTAGACTAGTGCCTAGCCTATTCGGAGAATGGAGTCAATATGATTCAATGTTTAGAGATGCTTATAACCAATCAAGGAGTTCCCCAGCAACTTCGAATGGCCCTAGAGGCAGCAACTAGATTACTAGGAAAATTTATACTTCTTGTATGTTGCAATTGATGACTTATCAAAGTGATTATGAACAATCATATACCCCTAGGATATTTATTCGCTATACTTTGCATAAAACATATGAAAAATCCATCACAAAGACGATCAACAAATTCACGTTTCATTAATGCAGCTTCACTAGCTTCTTGAGTGAAATTTCTTCATACATTCTACAATTGACAAAAATGAGAAACAGACCATGGGAAATACACTTACAAGTATAACGAAAATATTCCAATCATCAATAGACAAAAATCGAAGCTCCAAGATTAAAGACAAGCTCTTTCCAAATATCGAAATGCATCAAGATTCCAATTCTTCCATCAATAAGGCTAGCGAAATTCTCAAGAGATACAATTCCAAATCCAAGTGGTGATCAAATGAAATGATAATTACATCAATATATATCCTCCCTAAGAGATTCGATTTACCTAATAAGGCCTGATAATGCCCCAACTTAATAAAATAATGTACCAAGATAACACTCCTTGGTGACAAGCCCACCAAGATAGCTCTGTTGATTTTTGTAGCATCCGGAAGTGTTCCAAGTCTCAAACTTTGCAGGGACGCTTGGACAACAGCATTCCAAAGAACCCAGAAACAGTTTGTGGAAATTCCACTCGGTTCATGACTTATTAAAATAATTAATTATTTTAATGAAGTCCCTAAGTCTAAACTTAGGGAAATGAAATAATTAAAGGGTATTAATAAGTCAGAGTGTAAATCTTCTAGAAAACGTGGATCAAGTCAAGTTTTAATCTTAGCCATTAATTAATCTTTTAATCTGAGGAGTCGGTTCTCCAACAGGAAGATTATAAAATAAGGTTTGAGGGTCATTTGGAAAACAAGTCGGGAATACACTCAGTACCCGAAGGAGATCGATTCGGAAGTAAGAGAATTTGATTTCAATGGGAGAGTTGCAGGGCGATGAGTTTGCAGAAGCAGAAGGAGGAGGGAGTCAGTAGTGACCAAGATCAAGGACGGAGGGCAGCAATGGGTCACTGGAGGCAACTGGAGGCAGCAGTGCAGAGAACCCACGTAGACTTACGCAGTCCAGTGCTGGGAATACGCAGTGAATCACGCAAACAGACACAGGAGCTTGCAGGGGATGATCAAGGTGTCAAAGAATTGTCCGAGGACGCCGGAAATTCAGTCTCAAGTGTTTCAGAATTTATCTGTTGTTATATTTCCCTGTAAAGATATCATTTTCTGAAGAATTAATAAAACCCTCATTTGTTGCACCGGTTTTTCCGCATTAGGTTTTTCCGTGGACAATTGTCCAAAAATAATTGTGCACATGTGATTGATTCTTGTGCTTATGTTCCATACCGTTTATTTCTCTGCATATATATTTGTGAATGTTGCGGTAGTATTTATTTCGATATTTGCCAGAAGATTTCTGAATAATAACTTATTGAAATAATAAGTAGGATAAATAAATCTATCACAACAACTTTTTAGATTTCAGTTTGAATTTTTCACATGGTATCAAAGCCAAAGATGAATAATAGGGAGGGGGCATCTATCAGTGAACATAAATCTACTATTATAGCAACAACGCAAAAGGGTTCACGCAGTTCTCCAGGGAGGTTAAGAAGCACGATAGAATAGATGGATCACGATGTCTCTGTATTGTCATCCAGACTAGAGGAATATTTTACTTGCGTATCAAGCACTGCTTCTTCTGATGTCTGGTATATTGACAGCGAAGCCTCTACTCACATGATTGGAGCACAGGACTGCTTTTCCGACTACGAAGAAGAGCAGATGAATTTCAAAATAACCATGGGTAATAAAGCAAAATGCACTCCCGTTGGGAGGGGTACCGTAGTTTTTCAGATCGAGGCGGGAAATGGAATCTGGGCCACTAATGTATTGCATGTGTTGGGTTTGGCGCTGAATTTACTCTCAGTATCTCGGCTTCAAAACTGAGGATATGACGTCTACTTTATTGGCAATAGATACATCAAGCACCCTAGTTGGAAGAAGAAGGCACAGATCAGAGTAAGAAGCAACAAACTGTATAAGCTACAGCTTGACTCTCCATTGGCACTAGTTGGCAGCGCAGATGAAACAGACCTGAATGAGCTATGGCATAGAAGAATGGGGCATTTGCATCATGGGGCATTGAGAACTCTCCATAACACTGTCACAGGATTTCCAGAACTGAGCACTAGACGAGATGATGTCTGCAAGGGGTGCATATTGGGAAAATATCCCAAGGCAGCATATCAGAGAAGCAACAATACGGCCAAGGGTGTATTGGATCTGCTACACTCAGATATCTATGGGCCGATGTCCACTAGAGCTCTTAGTAGAGCTGGGTATTTTGTCACCTTCATTGATGACCATTCCAGGAAAACCTGGATCTACTTCTTGAAGACCAAGGATGAAGTCTTTAGTCGATTCAAAGAGTTTATGTCTCTTGTAGAAAATCTGACAGGGAGGCAGATCAAGGTGTTGCGATCAGATAATGGTGGTGAATACATAAATAAAAAATTCACCAGATTTTGTGCAAGGGAAGGCATCAAAAGAGAGTGGACAACTCCATACAATCCGAAGCAGAATGGTGTGGCAAAAAGAAAGAACCAGACTATTGTTGAAGCAACCAGAGCTATGATGTATGACCAAGACATGCCAAAATTCCTGTAGACTGAAGCGTGTAATATAATTGTCTACATTCAAAACATGACTCCTCATACTGCACCGGGAAAGATCACGCCAGAAAGTGTCTTCACTACCAGTAAGCCTGAAGTGAGTCACTTTCGGATCTTTGGCAGTAAAACTTACTGTCATGTGCCTAGTGAGAAGAGGAAGAAGTTGGAGATGATTGCCGAAAAGGGGTATCTGGTAGGATACAACAAGAATGCAAAGGATTATCACATCTACATTCCTGAGAGTTGGAAAGTATTGGTGTGAAGGGATGTCAAGTTCATGGAGGAGAAGGCCTTCAGAAGATCCCGTGAGCTGCCTTCTGCTACGCAGTGTGAGGAAGAGCCTCTGGTCTAGCCCCAACAACCAACAACAGAAAATTCAGTTGCCTCTCCAAGGCATAATGATCTAGAGGATGTGTCTCTCGAGGATTTGCAAGAGGGAGAGCCAGTAGATCTACCCACTACTAGTGGGAGAACGAGCAGGGAAATTTGACAGATTCTGAAGGATGCAGAGGACTTTGTCGAAATCCCCTGAAATGAGAAGAGACAACATAGGTAGCCTGAGAGGTATCAAGCCTTGGTTTCTCAAGTCGGAGAACCTTCCAATTTTCAGGAAGAAACTCAGCACCAGGTGTGGGTTGATGTAATGGTGGAAGATTACAGTTCCATCATGACAAATGATGTATGGGAAGTAGTACCCAGACCTCAGGAGAGATCAGTTGTAGGATGCAGGTGGATCTACAAAATCAAGTATGCTGCACATGACAACATCGATAAATTTAAAGCCAGGTTTGTGGCTAAGGGGTATGCTTAGAAGTAAGGAATTGAATATGAAGAAACCTTTACCCCAGTACCCAGGTACACCTCTATCAGGTCCGTGATATCCCTTGTTGCGCAGATGGGATGGGAAATTCACCAGATGGACGTCAAGATGGCATTCTTGAACAGAGTGATAGAAGAAGAGGTGTATATAGAACAACCAGAGGGCTTTGAGACAAATGATCAGAAAAATCATGTGTGCAAATTGAAGAAAGCGTTATATGGACTGAAGCAAGCTCCTAGAGCCTGGTATGGTCGAATTGACAGCTACCTGCAGAAGATGGGATTTGTCAAGATTGACGCAGACCCCAATCTCTACTATCTAAGAGTAGGGATTGAGCCTTTGATACTGGTTTTGTATGTAGATGATCTATTCTTGACGGGATCATCAAGGCTTATCACAGACAGCAAGAAGAATTTGGCCGAAGAATTTGACATGAAGGATCTAGGACAGATGCACTATTTTCTAGGGTTGGAGGTTTGGCAGCAGAACGGGGAAATCTTCCTTGGTCAAGGATAATACACTACAGAGATTCTGAAGAGATTTCAAAAGGAGGGTTGTAGACCCATGACAACTCCAATGATCACCAACTAGAAAAAAATCGACACATCCGAAGATGATGAGGTTGATCCTACGCTATATAGGCAACTCATAGGGTCATTGATGTATCTAGGAAATACAAGGCCAGACATCTGTTATGGCATAAATACCCTCAATAAGTTCATGGTGGAACCGAATAGGGCACATTGGGCAGCAGCCAAGCATGTTCTCAGGTACCTTCAAGGAACAGTTGAGCTTGGATTGAAGTATACCCATAGCAATGATGTCAGGTTTAGTGGTTTCACCAACGCAGATTGGGCTGGAAGTTCAGTTGATCAGAAGAGTACCAGTGGGTACTGTTTCAGTCTAGGATTAGGAATGAGTTCCTGGTAAAGCAGGAAACAAAAGTCCATAGCACTGCAAAAGCAGAGTATATGGCAGCCAGCACAGCTTCATGCGAAGCCATATGGCTTCAAAAAACTGTTAGTGAACCTACTCAAGGCGAAAATAGAAGCGACCAGCACCTTACGCAATAATCAAAGTTGCATCAAGCTCTCTGAAAATCTTGTGTTTCATGACAGGTCGAAACATATTGACATCAGGTGTCACTTCATCAGGCACTGTGTACGTGGATTTGTTCAGTTGTAGTACACTCCAACAGGAGAACAAGTGGCATGCATCCTCGTGAAGGCTCTAGGGAAGACAAAGTTTGTCTACTTCGGGGAGAAGATGGGGCTGATGAAGAATCCCTTCCAGTAGCAGGAATGGATAGACTCAGTATTCAGAGGGAGCTGTACAGATGCAGTAGTGACAGTGGCAGTGTCAAAGGCAACAGTACAGGAGACAGCAGTGCAGAGATGAGGGGCAGCGTCCAAAGATCAGTGGCACAGAGGGTGCTTCAAAACAGAGCAGCGTGCAGCAGGCATATTGTTGGAACACCTTCCTCGCTAAGAGGGAATGTTGATTTTTGTAACATTCGGAAGTGTTCCAAGTCTCAAAATTTGCAGGGAGGATTTGACAGCAGCATTCCAAAGAACCCAGAAACAGTTTGTGGAAATTCCACTCGGTTCATGACTTATTAAAATAATTAATTATTTTAATGAAGACACTAAGTCTAAACTTAGGGAAATGAAACAATTAAAGGGTATTAATAAGTCAGAGTGTGAATCTTCTAGAAAACATGGATCAAGTCAAGTTTTAATCTTAGCCATTGATTAATCTGGGCCGTTGGTTCTCCAACAGGAATATTATAAAAGAAGGCTTGAGGGTCATTTGGAAAACAAGTCGGGCATACACTCAGTACCCGAAGGAGATCGATTCGGAAGTAAGAGAATTTGATATTAGTGGGAGAGTTGTAGGGTGAGGAGTTTGCAGAAGCAGAAGGAGGGAGTCAGTAGTGATCGATATCAGGGACAAAGGATAGCAGTGGGTCACTGGAGGCAGCTTCAGGCTGCAGCGCAGAGAATCCACGCAGACTTAAGTAGTCCAGCGTTAGGACTACATAGTGAATCACGCAGACAGACACATGGGCTTGCAGGGGCTGATCAGGGTGTCAAAGAATTGTCTGAGGAAGCTGGAAATTCAGTCTCAGGTGTTTCAGAATTTATCTGTCATTATATTTCCCTGTAAAGATATCATTTGCTGAAGAATTAATAAACCCCTCATCTGCTGCTCCAGTTTTCCCGCATTGGGTTTTTCCGGGGACAATTGTCCAAAAATAATTGTGTACATGTGATTGATTCTTGTGCTTATGTTCCCTACTGTTTATTTCTCTGCATATATATTTGTGAATGTTGCAGTAGTATTTATTTCGATATTTGCCATAAGATTTTTGAATAATAACTTATTGAAATAATAAGTAGGAGAAATAAATCTGATCACTGCCACTGTTTAATTTTCAGTTTGAAAATTTGACAAGCTCCATAATACAAAAATAAGCCTCCCAAGAGGGAAAAAAAATAGATACAATAGGTTGAAGGGCCATTGAAAAGGCCTAGTGGAGTCCAATGTGTGCTAAGTTGAGTGAATGAGCTCCAAACATAGTGATAAAGGGGTTGGCCGCTTGAAATTCAAGCAAAGACTTGTGGTGCCCCCAAGTGGCTATGGGGGCACAAAATATCCTCATGGGTCTCCAAATGGATCGAACAAGCTTGTATCCCATCTATAAGGGATAAAAGAATGATGCAAGCCCTCCCATTGTCTCTCATGGTGAGACACGTCCTCATCTGGGCCCTGGATCAGCTACCAAGTGTGTGGTGCAAGAGTGGAGCCAACTGGGCAAGGTGGTCTAGATGCATCATCATCATCCAATAGGTGGAACATGAGCAAGGAATAAGTGGAACTGAAGGATCCCATGACATGGCAATTTGCTCTCTGTTATGGTGGAGACCTGTGGCTCTCAACGCACACCCTACAAATGCCAATATGACCCTATGGAGGGCTTGGGAGACCAAACCCCAGAAGAAGACCCACCTGCAATCTTGTATAAGATCCAATGTGTCCCCTCACCTTCCAGTACAATCAAACATTAGCGCAATTGAGTAAATTGAGTAAACATTAGATCCAATGTGTCCCCTATTAGGTGGTTTCAGCCTCTAAGGGGGGTGACATGTCCATGGTACATCCATCAAATGGCAAGTGGTATGTGAAATAATGATGGAATAGAGTGGGGCATTAGTGGAAGGCTCCAAGCCATATGCCATAGTACAAGGGTAGCCAAAATAATGAAAGCCCACACTTGGGTATATGAATGTAGGAGGGAGCAATCCCGGTACATGAGTTACCCCAGCCATTGTTTCTCCACCCTTCTTCATATGTCTTTTTCCTTTTATAGGTTTTTCCTTTGTAACTGCTCAGGGCTTCAGAGGATGAGAGCATGATATGTAAGATATAGCAGTGAATACCCCCTTAAGGTGGGGCAGTTCATCGCCCCCTCGTGTTGGGACCAATGTTATCGGAACTGAACCGGTCATCGAACCGGAAAACCTTGTAGACCGGGAACCGGTCGGAACCGGAAAAAAACCAGAATTAGAAAATAAAAATTAAAATAAAAATAAAAAAAATAAAAATAAAAAACAAAACAAAACAAAACAAAACCGGTTTACCAAAAACACATAAAATATTCATATTTTAAAGAAAAAACAAATATATTCATGTGCATCCATATGAATCCAAACCATTTATACACAAATATTGAAAAGTTCTCATTTATATAGCAAGTAATAGTGCATACAACCAAAATAGCACTTAGTGCAAAACATTGTTGAACTTAAAATGTTACAAACATCAAGAAGCAGGCTCTAAAAGGCCTTTATAGTCCAAAATAACATCATAGAACATATTATTATACTACAATCTACAATACTCCAAGCTACAGCTACAACAAATCAATGATCAAATCATCATCCTGATTGTCCTCCTTATCCTCATCTGAAGAATGAGTAGCATCCAAGTCTACAATGGGATTATGGCTTGATTCCCATGGCCCTTGATTACCCTCTGAAATTTCGGAGAAAATCAGCTCCAAAATCTTTTGAAATTAACTATGTAGCAACCCCAACAAAATAAAAAAATTCTTCTACCAATTGCAAAAACCACTGAAGAAAACCCAAAGATCTTTGGGAAAAAAATCTTTGAAGTATCTCAAAAATCTGCCAACCCAACAACTCTGCAAGACTCCAATCAGCTCTTCAAATCTGCAAAAAAACTCCCTTAGAACAACCCTACAAAAAACTCTCTGAATTCTCCTCACCGAACTCAGCTCAAGAATTGCAAGAGACTCGAATGAATAGCGTGAGTAAAATAGAGGGGGTGGGGGTGTTTAAGTAGTTTTAGGGGGGGTCTAGGGTAGCATTAGTAACTAGTAAAAATAATAATTAGAAAAATAAATAAATAAATAAAATAAAATAAAATTTAAAAAAAAAAAAAAAGAAAAAAAAAAAAAAAAATTTAGTGCCCAGCCTTGTGAACCGGTCCGAACCGGACCGGTACGGAACCAGCCGGTCCGGTGACGGAACCGGCCGGTTTGGTACCGAACCGGTCATTTCCGGTTCAAAGGGCCGGTTTGGTACCGAACCGGTCATTTCCGGTTCAGAGGGCCGGTTCGGACCGGTTTTGCCTCCAAACCGGTCGGACGGGCCGGTTTTTCAGAACCGGTTCAGTTCTGATAACACTGGTTGGGACAACCATGGGTTCCTTAATGATGTAAGGGGCCAATATGAAGGGCCCTAGGAACCAGGGTGATGGCCATGACGATAGGGGTAAATCTCATGTTTAGCTTTTTGCCCACATGCTAAATTTGTATGTCCCAACCATCTTTTGCAGTTTATCGGACATTTCCTGTTGAAAGAGGTCAAATTATGCTTTTTTCTTTTTTTTTAGCTGCATCAACCTCCAGGGCATCGTTCCAGGCCCGACCCAAGGTGTGGACAAGGGGAGGGGGAGGCTAACTCCTTGTGGACACAATGGACAAATCTGGACCCATAAGGGAAATATGGTGAATGGGTTTATAATGAGCGGAGGGGAGTGATGTATATGGTGTCGAGAAGTGGGATCACACAACCAAAATCAGGGTTTCCCATGTAGTGTCACCCCTAAAGCTACTAGTCAATAAAGGAGATCCCAAGGGACTAAGATACAATGTTAACCATAAAACTGGACAGAGGAAACAAGAGTACAAACCAAGCCCACTCTTACCACCGAATCCCCCCACTAATCCATGCCCAAAAGTGTCCATGATAAGTAAACAAAAATACCCAACTACACAATGAAAAACCATACCTTCGGGTTTGGAAGGCCCACCTTCAAACATACGATCATAACAGATGGGCGAGGGCGTGTATGGCTAGCTCAGGTGGTGGAGATAGTGGCACATCGAGCTATATGGTGGCTGCAAAGGGCTGCTAGCTGCCAGCTGAGGACCATATAGGAGGAAAAAAAATCTCCTGTGGATACTACCCGCAAATGGTGGGTAACAGGAACCACTCTCAAACATCCTAATTCCTGAAAAAATTGCAGTAAAGAAAAATGAAATGTCCACTTTTACTTAAAGAATTTAACACTATCATTAATTGCCAACATTTATGGTCAAACCTAGTCAAAAACCAAGTCATGCCATGTCAAATTAGGCAGATTTATTGTTGGAAATGTGTTATACAGATGCTGGTACAGGCCCAAAAACACATTTTCCACACATAGGAAGCATTGGTATAGCCGGAAATGTGTTTCAAGGCTGTATCACACACATTTCCATGTTTCTGTATGGTAACTAGCCTTGTATGGCCCTGTACTAGACGTTTCCTGCAACAGCTAGCTATCAGTCCAATACTTACAAGATGACTCATAGTTAATGCATGCATGTGAGGAGTCGTTATATATTCCAACTTTGCTTTTATGGGAAAGGGAAAGGATTAGTTCTTAAGTGTATCTACTGTTCAATCATGATTGAGTAACAAAGCATCTCAAATGCAGCCCACATCTCCTAGACCTGACCAAAGGCATTTCAATACCATATGAATGGTGTCTTAACTGGCAATTGTTTGCATCCAGAGACAGCAGCCCCTAGTTACATGTATCATGACAATAAAATGATTTGTATTACTGCACACTAAAATTAATTCCTATACGAGTTGTTGCTATCTGAGAAGTTCACCTCAACTGAAAGATAAGAATACAAATTATTCCAATTGGAAGCAGATAGTACATATCTCAACCTATTGTAAAAGAGATATTGCCTAATTACATGACAACAAAACGCTTTGTATTTCTATACACTAAAATTAATTCTATACAAGTTGTTACTATCTTAAAAGTTCACCTCAACTGAAAGATCAGAAAACCAGTTATCATAACTATAAGTAGATAGCACATATCTCAGCCTATAGTAAAAGACTAGTTGCTTAGGTGGCAGCTAGAATTAATCATACTTCATTTCATACTTTTCACATCAATTCCCTAGGCTCCACATGCGTGAGAGTACATTCTAGTGCAACTTTTCACAGCAAATAGTTGCTGTCAAGCAACAAAACTTGGCAGTGATATATAGCCCCAAGCGCTAGCTCAATCGATAAGACAATCCACCCAAGGCATGTTGCCAACAGGGAGGCACTAGGTCACAGGCTGTGTCACCAGCCACTCTCCATCTTCATATTTTCTAGGGAAGAGGGGGAAATCCTGCAAGGATTTCTTTGGAGAATATATATACATATACATACATACATACATGTATACACACACACACAGAGGCAGGGAAGGATAACAACTATTCTCTTGGCCACTTGAGCTACTTTTCAATTGGCTGTAGCTCAAGTAGCCAAGAGGAGAGTTGTTATCCTTCCCTACCTGGGTTTAAATCCCCCTTTGTGACATGCTTCCTCTCTTCGTGAGCCAATTGTTGTTGACTGTTGACCTGGCCTTGAGCCCTAAAGAATCCAATTTACCCTAGGTACCATCCTTAAAATGAAGGGAAGTACTCAGTGGGTTTCCCCAGGAAATGCATCATGTGAAAAAAAAACATGTGTGTGTGTTATAAGACAAAAACTCACATAGGATATAGAGGCAACGGCAGGAAAATAACCATATTAGAGTCAGAATAAAATGGGGGAGTAGCCTTCAACTGACTGTAACAGCAGCAAAAGTCAAAACTTAAAACCTCTAAGGTGGTTATATTTTACACTTGCAAGATTGAAAGGTTAAGGAAAGAGACTTTTAACAATTTTTGGTGAAATTGCTAGCTTTGTGGAGGAATGACAGAATGCACTATTCCAAAAATAGAAAGTCCACAAAAAAAATTAAGGTAGTGGGTGAAGGGCTAAAGACCTACAGTAATAAAGGTAAAGTTGTGCAATTAAATAATTGTGTGCCAACTTGAAGAAGGTGCCATGAACCTAAAATACAATTTAGATTCTAGAACAATGAAATATAATATAGGAGATAATAATACATTATACATAACTAATTATGAATGAATGGTCATCTGAAATAGACGAATAAACATGTTAAGCATGTAAAATCAATAACCATAAAAAAATATTGCATTCATTCATATAGATCAATGAAATATTTAACTTAACGTTCCCAAAGTAATTCACAATCTAACTGCCTGTTCACAATTCCAGCATGCATAAGTATTCCAAGGCAAATTAATTAAATACTACTTCCAAAATGATGTAACCATGTCATCAGTAGTATAAATCCCACTCCATTCTAGCTCTTTATTCACCTACCAGGCCAAAGATCTGCATCAAATTAGTCATATTCTAATGCATTGAGATGGATTATAACATACACATCAACAACCAAGAATCTTGATACCAATATTGATTACCTTCTGAATTTTTGTGGAACTGAAGTTTTATGAGGTCCTTCACAGCGAAAGGTGCGCCAGTCACAGGATTCTTGCCATGTTTCTGAATGTACGGGATAATGTGCCTGCAATCCCATTTACACCTCATTAATGTGAATATGACCTTTAGAACCAAAGGACCACAAATTATTTCATGAGCTCCAAATTTGTAAACAAGATAATCATAAGAATATGATGCAGTCAAGGGAATTGATAAAAATAGGGGAAAAACAACAATACAAAGTCCCCTTCATATCAAAGATTCCACCAAATTCATGATGTGTTCAAAAAACTAATCCACGTGAAAAAACACATCAGCAGAACTCCCAGATGATTAAGGATGAAGTTTTCTTAGCCCAAATAGGGTCAGGTGCCATTGCCAACATGAGTTTTCTGTCTGTCAGCAATTAACGTACATACAGAATAGCGCAGTTTCATTTGGCCAGAGCAAGGTTGCCAGAGCACTGAGCAGAGCATGAGTGTTTTTGGAGTGGAACAGAGTGCCATTTTCCAAAAATCCTGGGGAGCGGAGCGTCCCGAGAGTGTTTATTATATATGTGTGTGTGTGTGTGTGTGTGCGCGTGTGTGTGTGTGCGCGTGTATATTCAAAAAAACATGTAGAATGCTAAATTAGTTGCAAAATATATGAAAACATGCATAGCTGTACATCAATGAAGATAGAAATGGCATCCATAGTACATTAAGGATTGATCATTCAAGCATCAACCATCTACATACAAATTTTTAAGCCATATAATAGAAAATAGACCATTAACTTATCATTTAAATAGGTTATCCATCAAGTGTCAACATGACCAAATATTAATGTTCACAAAATAGGCCATCTACACACTAAGCGTGAAGACCAAAAGTTCCAAAACACTAATCTATCATCTCTAAACACTAATCTTTCCACCTTACACCTCCACGACTGTTGCATGGACCTCCACGTAGTGGTAGTGAAGTACATGGAAGCAGAACTGAAGATGAAGCCCCGACTATTGTAGTTAGATTCTTGGACATTGGAAACATGGCATTAGATGTGGACAGAATCTCAACACGATCATCATCATCCATAGGAACATCCTCCAATTGCTCTAAATACAACATTCCATCCTTCAAATTTTCTTCCAAATTATCCTCCTCTGAATTGTTGTCCCAAAACTTCAAGTTTTTATTTGTCTTTGCCTCCTCAAAATAATGGGACAACAATTGCAACTTGTAATGAACATGAACCAAGCCCTCTGACTGGTTTACATTCAGCCTGTTTCTTCTTACATTATGGATGAAACTGTAGGTGCTCCAACACCTCTTTGTAGAAGAAGCGTTCACCACATACGAAAGCACCCATGTTGCCAAATGTTGTAGTTGTGGGGTAGCACCACCATGCATGTTCCACCACTCAAGAGGAAACAGATTCCCTCGATCTCCAATTGCATGGTTGGTCCCAAAGGCACCATTGCAAGGGGATGTAGTGGTTCAACTATCCCCATATGGTGTCAAACTCCTCATCAAAAAACAATTTGTCTAATGCTTTCATATAACCATGCTGAACCTCTTGATCTTGGTGTGGTTTTTTGTTGGTCCCCCCACCAAGTGCTGGCAATGAAAGCCATGATACATTATGGTATTTAGGTGTATGGAACATATGCTAAGAGATGTAGCAGAATGTTTAGCATTTCCCACCATTTTTCCACCACTACACAAATATGATTATATAAGTCAACATTTCTAGGCTCAACAATGTCTTTAATCTACCCCAGAATGCTATCAATATGGTCATACACCTCCCCAATGATTGGCTAATCTGAATTTGCAAACTTGATCATGTGATAAATTGGCTTGGTGAATTGCAAAACCTCCCTAACCTCTGACCTAAAATGGCTTTCAAGAACAATCACCTTCACTACAGCAGCACCATCTCTATCAATGCTCATTTCATCCCATGCATCACGCATCACCATAGCACCCAAAACTTGTCTCATCTTCAATAGGTACCTAAAGGTGAGGTAATAGCTAGCAAATATAATTTTTGCAATCTTAAGCAGTTGCAACTTGGAGTAAGTCCCACAACTTATGTAATATACTAGGGTAATTTTGGTCTAAGTTTTCTTTAGGCAACTAGGGTTTTTCAACAAACTTTCTCTTTACTGTTCAAAGAAATAATTATTCCAGCATAAATGTAAACTCTAGTAAACAATCTTGCTCATTTAACAATACACCAAACCATACAGTACTAGACTACAATTTTAATCATCCAATAGTTCAACAATACTGAAATAGTTATGTTTTTTAGCATGTGATATTGATAACCCATGGTATTGGCCCATGGTATTGTAGCAAAACCAATTTACAAGTTAATAATATCCATGGTATTGGCCCAGATCCAATTGTTTAAAAAAATCCAACCAATCCAATGTAATTGCAGCGATTAAAACCAATTATGAATTCAACAACTAGATGACTGCATTCTAACAACTGACCCGAACTATATTATTTTGGTCTTAACCAAAGGAGGCCGCTAATACCAACTCCAGGATAAATCCTTTGTCCAGCTTCAGATACTATCCACCAGGAGACTGTAACTCAGACTTTCAAAGAGCAAGTGATCGCAAGGAGGCGTACTATCTGTGAATATCTGCATTGTTCAAGATTTGATTTTTTGTTTAACCTTGGTGTTTTTCAACAATATTTGAGTCTAGGTTAGAATCTTACAATCACTGACGCAACCAATCCAAGTATCACAACAAACTACTTTGCACAACGGAACAATAAAGAGCAGTAGACAACTTTTTACAATTTTTACAACCCAACTTCGTTATATTAACAAACTGATATTACAACAGTCTAGGGCTCTCGTACCAAGGATAATGGCCCTCATACATCCACTAATACAAAGATATACAACTAGGGTTTGGTTTCGGCCACTTCAACATCCAATCTACCCTGAACAAGATACACTGGCCACCTAGCTAATGTAGTCGACTTCACAGTTGCCTTGGTCGTACCTTGAACAAACCTACTTGGTCCTTCAAATCCAAATATGCAGCAACACCACCCTGCCTCTATCAATGAACCAGCTCCATTAGGTCACTGAACACGACTCCAACTGCTCTCTAGCTTATCGTTAGTCCTTCAACACATCAACACATCAAGACTCCCGTCGAGTTGTTCACAACTTCATTTGTGAACTCTCAACTGCCCATTGCTGCTCCTCAACTACTTTGGGACTCCTTGCCCAATTATTTGCTCCTTATTCCTTCAAGGAAACAACTTCTTAGGGACTTTCTTCCCACTGGTGCATTCCTATGCTACCCAATGAAGACACTCCTTAGGACACGGAGGGCTGCCACCTATCAATGCTAGAAGTCCTTCTCCAACAATGAACTTGGGCTAATGTGATCTGCTCCCTTAACCTCCTTTCTTCGTCCTTCTAGAATCAATCGTAAGCTCACCTAACTCTGCCTCTTCTAGCAGCTCATTTGTCCTTCAATGACGTGCACTTAGGACATGGGGCAAGCTACTGCAAACCTCCTATCTCCTGCTCTTTTGGATGCTCCACCAATTGTCCTATACTAGGACAACATCCACTAGCAACTTATATCAACTCAAGAAGATGACCAAACCTCTCCTGCAACCTCCTGTTGCTCTTCTTGACCTTATGCAACTGTTGATGATGAATTTGCTTCTAGGATGTACACATCACTGTCCAAACTAGGATCTCCATCCAATCTGATCCAAACTAGGACTCAACACCTAGCAACAAAGAAGAAATAGCATACCTTATAAATTGTTGTATATGCCCTTGAAGTCTGATCATTGGTTAGGGCACACCTATAGCCCACATCAGCCCTCCATCTGTGACCAAATCTTCCACAAAGAATTGTGGCCTCCTTGAATCTACAAGCCTTTGCCACCTGCTGACTTGGAAGACACATACAGCACCCCGTTTAGGCTTATTCGGCCCTCCAAATAGCCACTACAGGAGCTTGGCCTAGTCTCCACAGGTCTGTGTATCTCTCAGCCTATTCAAACAAGAGAAACCACCTCAAACAGAGAACAAAACAGCTCCCTCTCAAGCTCGGCCTGTCTGCATCCTACTTAGCCTAAACAGCATGAAAAAAATAAGCCCAATACAGGGATATCTCCCTCCTTCGCTAGGCACCTGTGTTCTGTGGCCAAATCAGAGACTTCTTCCTATCCGAGTTACTTGTTGTGTTGCCCTAGGATGTGATCTAACCCTCAACAAGCTCCTCAATTTATATCCTTCTCCTTGGGGCTACACGAATTGTCATGAGGCTACTCTTTACCCTAGCTGACTTCACATCTCCATGTGCAGACCCAACCAACAACATAAATAAATTAATATCTCATGTTGTAGACCTCAAATTTGAGTGATTTTCATTGCCACTAGTTCCTCTAGGGATCCTTTATCACCTCCAAGCATCAAATCAATCAACCTCCTCTTGGTTTTGGCCCCACACCTTTGGGTACAAAACCCCAAGCTTGGGTTCCAAGCCCACAAACCATATTTGTGTGCCCATTCCTCCAACATTGTACATACTACAAAAGAGAGCACTGATCCAGGTGGTTGTTCTGAGCCATCACAAAAATAGTCTTGATTTTGGGTAGTTTTTGGGTCTTGAACTTCTGGAGGAATTCTCATGCCTTAAACAATGTTTTTTGGCCATGGAAACAATATCTTGTGGCCATGCTTTCGTAGTTGACACAATCTAATGTATCTACTGTTAATTTTTGTAGCATCGGAAAGTGCTCTAAGCCCCAAATTTTGTGGAGAGGCTTAGACACTGGTATTCCAAAGAACCCAGAAACCGTTTGTGATAATACCACTCGATTAATGTTTTATTAAAATAATTAATTATTTTAATGGAGACCCCAAGTCTAAACTTAGAGAAATTAAATAATTAAAGAAAATTAATAAAACAGAGTGAGAATGATCTAGAAAGCGAAGATCACGTCATGTTATAATCTTAGTCGTTGATTAGAAATCTAATCTCGATCATTGATTTCCCAATGAGAAGACTATAAAGGAAGGCTTGAGGGCCATTTGGAAAGACACACACGGAGTGAATCTTGAAATCGAATTCTTCTGACGGAGCAGTGCTCAGACGAATATCAGATCTAAGTGATTCAGAGCAATGAGGGGCAGAGTAGCTTCCAGAGAGAACGATTTTCTCAGCCAGAGAATCGTCAGCAGAGAGAGGCAGGAAGACGTCTAGTAGAGCCAACGCAGAGCCAGTCAAGCTGATGCAGAGCTAGTCAAGCTAATGCAGAGGCTGCGCAGAGGTTCAGAGAGTTTCTGAGATTCAGCTGTCGGATCAGATCCAGAAGCCAAAAGCCGAGGTGCGAGACCGAGAGGTTGAGATCTGTGATTCTGGGAGTCAAATCGATCCACAACTGGGGTGACGTAGTACCTAGAGGAGGTGACGCAGTAACTGCGCAGAGGCTACATAGAGACCTCCAGAGGCAGCTTTTCCAGTGACTAGATCAGCCAGACTTTCCAGTGATTGAGTGAGGTATTCTCACAATTTCTTTCTACCAATATTTCTCTCTGTAATTGAACAACCCTTGAGGTATTCAGAGATGTATTCAGGATTTGCTATTGCTTAATAATACAAACCCTCGGATCTGCTGCATCGGTTTTCCCGCATTGGGTTTTTCTGGGGACTTGTCTCCTATGTGTGATTGATTTCTTGCTCAGTTTCCTTGTTTCGGAATCATATTTTTATTTAGTGTAGGTTGTTTCAGTAGTTACTTCAATAATTCAGATCTAAACTAATTCTGTAAAAGTAATTTAAATAATAGGAGAAGCACACTCAGATGTCGCAGTAGGATTCCTAAGATTGTCATATCTAGGAATTTTCACATGGTATCAGAGCGTTTGATGTGAAACAGGAAGAGCAGATCTGAATTTGAAGTGAAGGCCAAATTGCTACAGCAGCAGCAGATCGAATCCCCAGAGGGATTGCGTAGTTCTAGCCAAGAGGGTTGTTTTTTTTCGAGGTTGTCTCTGAGTGAATCAACAGAGACTTCTTATTTGAAATTTTTCCAAGGCAGAGGGAGCAGTGCAGAGCCTTCACACAGAGCCAAAGGGACGCAGTTTTTCTGCAGGTGGTTGCTAGGCAAAGAAGTGTCAAAAGAAAGAAAAATCACATAGAGGGGAATTCTTTCTTAGTGAGATCCTCACCGAAAAATTCAGCATTTTTCAAGATCTGAGCAGCAGATCAGGGCAGCAGATCTACGAGCTCCAGAAGGAGTGCATAAGCCTGCCTAGGTTGCACAGAGGGGGAGAAAGAGGAAGCAGTTCGATAGTTTTCGACTGAGATGGCAGCCCAAACTCTTAGAGATCAGGAACAGTTGGAGGGTTCCTCCAACCATGTAATCTAGAAGGAAATGATTCAGTTCCTTCTAGATGAATTGGATCTCAAGACGTTCGTGGTGAATGTGGTTGTTGTACCTACAGATCTGGATCAACTTAAGAAGTACAAATCCGATATGGAAAAGTGCAAGAGGCTAATCTTTGACGGGGTCAAGGATCACATAGTCTCTCATTTAGCTGGCAAGAACACCGCCAGGGAGATGTGGGAAGCTTTGTCTTTGTTGTACGAAGGAACTTCCAAGCAGTGGAAGATGTACTTGGAGTAGAAGCTCTGCATGATCCAGATGCAGAAGGGGGAGCGCATTGCTTCGTTCCTTACAAGGCCTCAGGAGATTCGAGACCAGTTGGCAGTCGTGGGATCCACACCAACTACAGCAACTATGGTGAGGCTAGCCCTTAACGCAGTCACGGAGGAGTGGCAGGCTTTTGTCCAAAGTATTTTGGGCAGGGCTACACTTCCTAGTTGAGAGCAGATATATTCAACACTTCAGGAGGAAAATTTGAGGAGAGATCTAGTCAAGTGCAAGCTTGACGACAACAGCGAGAGCGGATCTAATTGTCTGGAGGAGGAGGAGAAACAGCCCTCGCATCGAAAGGGCAACAAGAGCAACGGAGACAAAAGAGAGATATCTCGAAGGTGAAATGCTTCAGATGTGGTGAGATGGGCCACTTTGCATCACCGTGTCCTTTGAAGAAAAAGGACAAGGATGAGAAGCATGATCCGACAGTTACAACCGCAAAGATCGAGCAGGATGAGTTTGCTATAAGTGCCCATGCTTCTCCTAGTAAGAAGTGAGGTGACATAGAGTTGTAGTTCACTTTGAACTTCAGTTGGGCAGGATCCTTGAGGAGCCCACCTCATGGATTAGTACCTTGCTACAGGAGCCCATAATCAACAGTAGCGAGATGGAGGAGTTTCAGTGAGAGCCGAGTGATGGAGACCACAGTGTAGTGGGTAGCAACGCTCATTTCTAGAGCAGCAGCAGCGTAGCAGTAATAGCGCAGTGCATCTTAGTGCAGAGTAGCAGCAGCACAGTGCATCAAAGGGACAACGCAGTAGTTGCCAGCAGTCAGAATCTTCCACACCAAGGTGCATCCACTGAACACTTGTTCAATTCTGGGTGAGTTCAGTTGTTTCTCTCAACAACTAAGTTGTAGTGTTAGCAGCATAGCACATGTAACACTTGAGAGGGAGCTGTAGTACGAATGTAGCAGTGGCAATGGCAGTGGCAGTGTCATGGGCACCAATACAGTTGCAACACCAGCATAGTGGTTGATGGAATTCAGTAGCGCAGAGGATGCTTCAGGGTCAGAGCAGTATGCAGCAGGCATATTGTCAGAGGCAGAGCACCTTCCTCGCTAAGAGGGAGTGCTGACTTTTGTAGCATCGGAAAGTGCTCTAAGCCACAAATTTTGTGGAGAGGCTTAGACACTGTTGTTCCAAAGAACACAAAAACCATTTGTGAAAATTCCACTAGGTTAATGTTTTATTAAAATAATTAATTATTTTAATGTAGACCATAAGTCTAAACTTAGGGAAATTAAATAATTAAAGGACATTAATAAAACAAAGTGAGAATGATCTAGAAAGCGAAGATCAAGTCATGTTATAATCTTAGCCGTTGATTAGAGATCTAATCTCGGTTGTTGATTTCTCAACGAAAAGACTATAAAGGAAGGCTTGAGGATCACTTGGAAAGACACGCGCAGAGTGAATCTTGAGATCGAATTCTTCTGACGAAGCAGTGCTCAGACGAAGATCAGATATAAGTGATTCAGTGCAGTGAGGGGCAGAGTAGCTTCCAGAGAGAAAGATTTTCTTGACCAGAGAATCATCAACAAAGAGAGGCAGGAAGATGTGCAACAGAACTAGTCAGGCCGACGCAGGGCCTACGCAGTCACTGCGCAGAGGCCTCTAGAGGCAGCTTTTCCAGGCTCAGCCAGATTTTCCAGCAATTAAGTGAGGTATTCTCACAATTTCTTTCTGCCAGTATTTCTCTCTATAACTGAATAACCCTTGAGGTATTCAGAGATGTATTCAAGATTTTCTACTGCTTAATAATACAAACCCTCAGATCTACTGCATCGGTTTTCCCGCATTGGGTTTGTCTGGGGACTTGTGTCTAAAAATAATTGTCCTTTATATGATTGATTTCTTGCTCGATCACCTTGTTTCATAATCATATTTTTATTCAGTGTAAATTGCTTCAGTAGTTACTTCAATAATTCAGATCTGAATTAATTTTGTAAAAGTAATTTACATAATAGGAGAAGTACACTCAGTTGTTACAGTAGGATTCCTAAGATTGTGAGATCTAGGAATTTTCACATCTACAGGTTAGAATATTTGTCTTCACATGATCTTTCCAACTGTGTATTGTGTGCCGAAGTCAAAGTTATTAGGCAAAAGTTATGGCCTCAGGAAGTTGAAGTGTCATTCCAACTCAACTTCTTGGAGGCCCTGTTTTTGCCACCTCAGCTCCTAGGGTTACGGCTTTTGTTTGTATGGCTTTTGCACTCTAGAATTTTTGCTTTAGCCTCTTGTGATGGGATATTTTTTGAGAATGAACAAATTGTTAAATTTTAGTTAACAATGGTATGTTCTGTGCTTAGCACAATTTACTTCAATGTTCAAGTTAGCAGCCCAATAACAATATCCCATTAATTCCAATATCAATCACATTAACCATTAATCAAATTGACAGTAAATGCAGATAGAACATAAAACAAATGTAGAAGACAAGCCAAGACAAGAGAAAACTAGATTTGGCAGATGCCAGGGAAAAACCCCAATGTGGGGAAAACCCTTTGATCAATTCTTCTTATTATTATTCAATAGTTCAGCAAAGAGAGAGGGACAACAAAAATCAAATTGACTTGCCCAATACACAGTGAAATCAGCCCTATCAAATTCTGCAGTCAAACTTCAACCCTAACCAGAAAGTCAATGTTGGTCAAAACAACAGCAAAACACCTCCTTTGAAGCTCGGTCAAGGCAGTCAAATTCGGCCTCCAGTAGTGGTCAAATTCAACCCAAAACAATCACAAAAACTCAGGTCCAACTCGGTCAACCTGTTGTCAGCTCTGCAGTCAAACAGGGCTAAACGTAGGTCAAACAGCTCCAAAATCCTTGATTTCTATGCCAGTCAATGCGGCCTAAAGAAACCGAAACTTTTCCCTCAAAACGGCAATCAAAACAAGTCAAACAGCCTCAATCAACATTGGTCAAACAGTCTGAAATTCTACAATTTTGGTTATGTGATTTAGCCCATAGATTCTCGATTTTTGTGCCCAGCAATATAGCCTACAAAAATCAAAGTCAAACATGGTCAAGAACACCTTGGTCAATGTTGGTCAAACATGTCCCTAAAGTCTGAAATTAGGCCTGCAATTTTATCCCAGAAAATTTCGTCCTCCTTGCCACACGTGTGAGAGAAAGAGGCTGCCCAATAGTTGTACGAACCAATCTGATGAAGAGAGAAGAATGTGTGAGTGATGGGTGTCCAAATGAGGTGTGAGGCACTTCTATTTATACAATTCATTGTGGGTGAAGAGACACGTCTATTGGGCTTCTTGAGCCTACATTAAGCTGAAGCCAACCTGCCTGAACAATTTGCACATGTGGGCATAAATTCAAAATCACATTTTTGCTTGTCCGAATAAGATGATATTTAGATCAATTTTGGTCCTCTCGAAAAGAGGAATTTAATGCAATCATCATCTCCATCAAATGAGCTCTCCCAAGGTGGAAGTTGGCCCTAGTTGCCAATTTTAACACTCCCTCTCAACTAGGGAGAATTCCACCTGCCAATCCAACTATTGTCACTGATCATCATGCCATCCAATTGTCGTGTACCATCTCTATCATCTCTACTCTACTGAACCATGAATTAATAATGAAGAAGAATTGATTGAGAGTGAGTCACAAGACCTTGCCACTCTCCACTGACAAAAGTCAATCCAGAGGGAGAACCTCAGTTGATCCCAGATCAAGTTGTTGAACACCATGCATCCTAGTCATAGGGAGTACGGCCATACACGAAGCGTCCATCGATAGTGCTACGGTCCCTAACCACTTTTCCCAACTCATTGGCCAGATGAGAGGTACTTCCCATGTGTTCCGACTACATGTGTAGGATGATGCAGAAACACCAGCAAGGAAAGAATATATCACATCCTGCTCACAACCACACGTAGGGAAAGGAGAAACCACATCCTACAAACACATATCATAAGCACACGTAGGGAAAGGATAAACCACATCCTACACACATGCAAACCACCAAGAGTAGGAAAAGGATGAACCACGTCCTACATGCATGCCAACCAATCAATCATAGGAAGGATCCTACTGGTGGGGAAAGGATGAACTACATCCCACCGACATGCCAACCATCAATCATAGGGAATGAGCATCCTACATGTGGGGAAAGGGTGAACCACGTCCCACCGACATGTCCACACGCAGGTGCCTAAATGCATCTCTCACTAGGGTATCTGCAGGAGAAGGTGAACCACTCATCCTGCTCATATGCCATAGGAGAAGGTGAACCACTCGTCTTATGCATATGTCATCAATAGTAGGGGAAGATGAACCACTCACCCTACATACATGTGTTTGCAATAGTAGGGGAAGGTGACCCACTCACCCTACACACATGTCAACCATCATGGGGTATCACAGGGGGAGGTGAACCACTCACCCTGTATATAGTGCACCACTAGGGGAAGGTGAACCACTCATCCTATGGTCGCTCATAGCTCCAAGAAGTATCCCAAGCCCCCACGAGCTCTCAAAACTCAGTGTCCAACTCAAGTTGGACCCTCATATGAGGGTCTTTCCACGACTCCAAGTCTTTCACGGAAGGCTAAGAATTTGACCTTCCCTAAGGGCTTCGTGAGAATGTCCGTGACCTGCTCATTAGTCCTGACATGTTGTACCATATCCTGGATAGTGGTACCTAATATCAATATGCTTGGAGCGGTTGTGGAACACGGGATTCTCTGAAAGGTGAATCCCACTTTGGTTGTCGCAGTATATCACGGTGGTATCCAGCACATGCTCAAATAGCTCACTAAAGAGCTTCCTCAACCAAACAGCTTCACTACAGGCCATACTAGCAACAATGTATTCGGCCTCGGCGGTGCTTAAAGCAACCAATTTATGTTTCCTGCTCATCCAAGATATAGAAACAGACCCCAATGAGAAGCAACATCTAGATGTGCTCTTACGATCCAACCACATGTGGGGAAAGGGTGAACCACGTCCCACCGACATGTCCACATGCAGATGCTTGAATGCATCTCTCAGTAGGGTATCTACAGGAGAAGGTGAACCACTCGTCCTACTCATATACCATAGGAAAAGGTGAACCTCTCATCTTATGCATATGTCATCAATAGTAGGGGAAGATGAACCACTCACCCTACATACATGTGTCTACAATCGTAGGGGAAGGTGAACCACTCACCCTACGCACATGTCAACCATCATGGGGTATCACAGGGGGAGGTGAACGACTCACCCTGTATATAGTGTGTGGAAATTTCTAGATCTTTACACTTTATGCAGAAATTATTACTGTTAATCTGGTAATGCTCCTCCTACTTATACAAGTTATTAACTGAATAAATTCAAGTTAAAATAGGAAGCAAAACACATAACAGATCTCCACCAATTCAGATCTAGAACAAGTTCATGCACACATAGACAAAGTGACACAGTTATTTCTGGACAAATAGTCCCTAGAAAAAACCCAATGCGGGAAAACCGGTCTCTAGCTACTAGAGGGTTTTATTATTAAGAATTTTCTGAATACAACAAGCCTGGGTTCCAGATCTGGAAAACCCGACAGAGAATATACTAGATCTACAGCTCACTGGCTGATCTAGGGCCAAAATAATGATTGGTCCACACCCTCAAACGGGATTTACAAACTCAGCCAAGATTAGGGCCTAGAAACCCCAGCGCTGCCCCTGAAAGCCTCTACGTCAGCCTCTGAAGCACCTCCAACCCTCAGCGTTGCTCCGGAAGGGACTGCGTTACCCCAAACTGGGTGACGCAATCTCTACGCTGCCCCTTAGGGTCTCTGCATAACCCTCTAAGGGTTTCCTACTGAAAATCACGTTGTCCTTGGAGGGACTGCGTTGTTCTTGTTGTTGTAGTTTCCCTTCTCCTCTGCGCTGTCCTTGAGCTGATCTCTGCCTCTTGTGTATTCTAGACCCCGGGATCAAATCATCCACTTGGCCTAAATTCCCCTCTCTGCAGATGAAACACTTTTGAGTATTCTTAGCAAACCCTGCCTTAGAATCTCAGCTTACCTTCAGTGCTCTGCCTCTGTGTGTCTTTAAAAATGACCCCAAGTCTTTCCTTTATACTTTTCTTGTTGACAAATCAACGGCCATGATCAGATCTTGAATCAATGGCTAAGATTAAAAGAAAGTTTGATCCGTGTGACTTAAGACAATTTCATCACATGTTTAATTAAATTCACTTTAATTATTTAAGTTCCCTAAGTTTTAACTTAGGAAATACATTAAAATAATTAATTAATTTAATATCTCCTAAACCAGATGAAATTTCCCAAATCAATTTCTGGGTCTCGTAGATCAAGTGTACTCTAGTCCCTCCACAAAATTTGGGAACTAAAGCACAACTGATGCTAACCCAAATACACAAAATTTCAACACTCCCTCTTAGCATCAAGGGTGTGCTCTAGCAATACATCACACTATGCATTACATGATTTTGGGCACTGGTTCTGTGCTGCTGATGCTTGGCCTGCTGCCACTCAACTCTGCACTGCTACTGCCATTCTGTACTGCTGCCTGTGACTCTACCACTGCCACTGCAACTTTTGTACTGCAGCTCCCTCTCAATATGTTGCATTTGTGCTGCTCATAGCACTGCCACTGTTGATCTGTTGCACTACAACTTCAATTGTTGAGAGAAACAACTAAATCTCCTGCCCAATCTTTGACAGACAAGTCAGATGGGCTGCATCCTCATCACTGAAGCTCCATAGGCTACAAATCTGTGCTGGCATCTATAGAACGATGCACAGCTACAGCTCTACCTATGTAATCAGACTCCCTCTGCACCCTCTACACTACTGAAGTCACATCAGCCCCTTGTGCTAAAATCTATCACGTTGTTGCCGCACTGCGCTATCCCTCTGAATCCTTCTGCGTTGCTGCAGCTCTGCACTGCGTAAGTAGCTCTGCTCTGCACTACTGAAGTCACATCAGCCTCTGCGTTGTTACTGCTTCTACGTTGTTGTTGCCTTGCTCTGCGCTACCCCTTCCAGTGTTCAGATCTGCCTCTGCTTGCTTCATCTGTGATCCATGCACCCACTGCTCCATTTGTCCCGCTATTGTCTTAAGGTTGTCGTAGCTCGCATGTGATCCAAGAGATGAGCTGCTCAAGGATCCTGCCTCACTTCCATGTAGCTCCTCTATATGTCCATGTCACCCCACCTCCGTGGTTCATGAGCACTCATGGCTGCATCATCTCCTAACCCATCATCCGCCACAGCTGCTTTGGAAGAAGATGCTTCCTTGTCCCTTTTCTTCTCAGGACAATTGCTAGCAAAATGTCCCATTTCACCACATTGGAAGCACTTAATCTTTGAAAGATCCTTCTTCTTCTTTGGCTACTTCTTTGATGCCAAGGCTGCATCTTCCTCATCTTCCTTCATCACTTTGCTCAATACAGGGTTGTGCTGCCTCTTGGTGAATCTGCGGAGTTCTTCTTGACACATAATTGACCACAATTTGTCCCAATCTGGGAAGTCCGCTCTGCCCAAGATACTTTGGACAAAGGTTTCACACTCATCTGTGACTGCATTGAGGGCAGTCTTGACTATCACAGCATCATCCACTGTTGCACCCATTGTAGTCAACTAATCTCTGATTGACTGCAATCTGAAGAGAAAATGCTCCATGTCTTCTCCCTTGGTCATCATGAATGACCTCATCTGAGTCTCCAACAACATTCTTCTTTGGACAGATTTTACCCATACAGGGAGGTCAAGGCCTTCCACATCTCGTTAGTTGTCTTCTTCTCAGCTACGTGTGGTACAATATGGTCCTTGATTCCATCCATAATCAGCCGCTTGCCATGCCCAGCAGCTTCCTTATGCTTCTAAAGGAGATCCGAATCTGTCGGTGTGGCTAGGGTTTGCTCTGCATGGTCTCTAAGATTGTATGCCTCAAGGACTATCAAGATCCTTGTCTTCCAAACTGAAAAGTTTGAGAGGCCATCCAGCCTATCCTGATCACGCAGTCCATGAGGAGCCATTTGCTCAGAATGTGTCAAAACTTCCTTTTCTCTTTGCTAGAGAAAGGGATCTAAGGCACTTGGTGAAACAGGCACCTTCTGCTCCCTCTGGCGGTTGATTTCCCTCCTTGGAAATCTACCAAATCAACTATGATTCAGCTTCTTCTTTGATCCTCTAATCAAACTGCAAGTTTCCTTTGGCAAGAAACTCTCTGAGAAGCTAATCTCCTCCCGCTCTTTGTCACTTGTTCTAAGGCTAAAGATCTGAAAACTTCTGAAAATTAACCCCACCAGCACCTTCTAAATTTCTGCAGTCTTTTCTAGATCTGACAGATTCAGATCTGAATCACACTGGCTGGCTTCAGACCAATCCAGCGTTGTTTCTGAGTTGCCTCTACGCAGTAATTGCGTGGGCTTGCTAGGACACAACATTAGACAACGTCACCCTTCCCTCTGCGTGAATCTGCCTCTGAAAACTGCATTGTCCCTTCATATCTGCGTTTCTACTACATTTCCAGCTGCTTTCTACAGCTAAAACCTTTAGTCTCTTCTGCTGGTGACCCTCCTAGATCTGCAATTGCTCTAATACTATGTAGAAATTTCTGAATATTTACACTTTATGCAAAAATTATTACTGTTAATCTGGTAATGCTCCTCCTACTTAGACAAGTTATTAACTGAATAAATTCAAGTTAAAATCGAAGCAAAACACATAACAGATCTCCACCAATTCAAATCTAGAATAGGTTCATGCACACATAGACAAAGTGACACAGTTATTTCTGGACAAATAGTCCCCGGAAAAAACCCAATGCGGGAAAACCAGTCTCTGGCTACTGGAGGGTTTTATTATTAAGAATTTTCTGAATACAACAAGCCTGGGTTCCAGATTTGGAAAACCTGACAGAGAATATACTAGATCTATAGCTCACTCGCTGATCTAGGGCCAAAATAATGACTGATCCACACCCTCAAATGGGATTTACATAACTCAACCAAGATTAGGACCTAGAAACCCCAGCGTTTCCCCTAAAAGCCTATGCGTCAGCCTCTGAAGCACCTCCAACCCTCAACGTTGCTCTGGAAGGGACTGGGTTACCCCAGACTCGGTGACGCAATCTCTACGCTGCCCCTTAGGGTCTCTGCGTAACCCTCTGAGGGTTTCCTACTGAAAATCACGTTGTCCTTGGAGGGACTGCGTTGTCCTTGCTACTGCAACTTCCCTTCTCCTCTGCGTTGTCCTTGAGCTGATCTCTGCCTCTTGTGTATTCTAGACCCCGAGATCAAATCATCCCCTTGGCCTAAATTCCCCTATACAGCTGAAACACTTCTGAGTATTTTTATCAAACCCTGCCCTAGAATCTCATCTTAGCTTCAGTGCTCTGCCTCTGTGTGTCTTTACAAATGACCCCAAGCCTTTCCTTTATACTTTTCTCGTTGACAAATCAACAGCCATGATCAGATCTTGAATCAATGGCTAAGATTAAAAGAAAACTTGATCTGTGTGACTTGAGACAATTTCATCACATGTTTAATTAAATTCACTTTAATTTTTTAAGTTCCCTAAGTTTTAACTTAGGAAATACATTAAAATAATTAATTAATTTAATATCTCTTAAATCAAATGAAATTTTTGAAATCAATTTCTGGGTCTTGTAGATCAAGTGTACTCTAAGCCCTCCACAAAATTTGGGAACTAGAGCACAACTGACGCTAACCCAAATACACAAAATCTCAACATAGTGCACCACTAGAGGAAGGTGAACCACTCACGCTATGGTTGCTCATAGCTTCAAGAAGTAGCCCAAGCCCCCAAGAGCTCTCAAAGCTCAGTGTCCAACTCAAGCTGGACCCTCATAGGAGGGTCTTTCCACTACTCCAAGTCTCTCACAAAAGGCTAAGAATTTGACCTTCCCTAAGGGCTTCGTGAGAATGTTCGTGACCTGCTCATCAGTCCTGACCCGCTATACCATATCCCAGATAATGGTACCTGATATCAATATGCTTGGAGCGATCATGGAACACAGGATTCTCTGAAAGGCGAATCCCACTTTGGTTGCCGCAATAGATCACAATGGTATCCAGCACATGCTCAAATAGCTCACTAAAGAGCTTCCTCAACCAAACAGCTTCACAGCAGGCCATACTAGCAACAATATATTCGGCCTCGGTTGTGCTTAAAGCAACCAATTTATGTTTCCTGCTCATCTAAGATATAGAAGCAGACCCCAATGAGAAGCAACATCCAGATGTGCTCTTACGATCCACCACATGTGGGGAAAGGGTGAACGACGTCCCACCGAAAGTCCACACATAGATGCCTGAATGCATCTCTCACTAGGGTATCTGCAGGAGAAGGTGAACCACTCATCCTGCTCATATGCCATAGGAGAAGGTGAACCACTCATCTTATGCATATGTCATCAATAGTAGGGGAAGATGAACCACTCACCCTACATACATGTGCCTACAATCGTAGGGGAAGGTGAACCACTCACCCTACACACGTCAACCATCATGGGGTATCACAGGGGGAGGTGAACCACTCACCCTGTATATAGTGCACCACTAGGGGAAGGTGAACCACTCACCTTATGGTCGCTCATAGCTCCAAGAAGTACCCCAAGCCCCCAGGAGCTCTCAAAGCTCAGTGTCTAGACTCCAACTCAAGTTGGACCCTCATACGAGGGTCTTTCCACGACTCCAAGTCTCTCACGGAAGGCTAAGAATTTGACCTTCCCTAAGGGCTTCATGAGAATGTCTGTGACCGGCTCATCAATCCTAACCCGTTGTACCATATCCCGAATAAAGTGGTACCTGATATCAATACGCTTTGAGTGGTCGTGGAACACGGGATTCTCTGAAAGGCGAATCCCACTTTGGTTGTCGCATTAGATCACGGTGGTATCCAGCACATGCTCAAATAGCTCACTAAAGAGTTTCCTCAACTAAACAGCTTCACAACAGGCCATACTAGCAACAATGTATTCGGCCTCGGCACTGCTTAAAGCAACCGATTTATGTTTCCTGCTCATCCAAGATATAAAAGCAGACCCCAATGAGAAGCAACATACAGATGTACTCTTACGATCCACCACACTACCAGCCCAGTCAGCATCAGTATATCCATGTAGCCTCAAATTCCCAGCAATGTATCTCAAACCATAGTTCATTGTGCCCCGGAGATATCTCAAAGGATTCTTGGCAGCAATCCAATGTATGTGATGAGGCTTGACCATAAATTGACTCAATGTATTCATAGCGAAGCATATGTCCAGACAGAAGATTACCAAGAACATTAGGGCCCCACAAGTTGTCGATACTCGAAAGGATTTGCCAAATCGGGCCCAGCAACACCTCCACAGCTTCTTGAAATTGAGTTCTATCAGAGTAGACACAGACTTGCATTCCACCATCCCACATCTCTCAAGCAGCTTCACAATATATTTTCCTTGAGAAAGGAAAATCTCACCTGACTTTTGCTAGACCTACAAGCTTAGGAAGTAATGCATCAACCCTAGGTCCTTCACCTTGAATTCGAAAGCCAACTCCTTCTTGCATTGATAAATGAGAGGGTCTCCTATCAGAAAGAGATCATCCACATAAGGTACCATAATGATAGGCATGTCCTTTTCAACCTTGAAGTATAGGTTTGGGAGCTTCGCTCCTTGTAAATCCCAACTTCATAAGATAGTTGGTCAGTCGAGCTTCTAGATCAGCGTGAGATTTCTCTCACGAACTTTTTGTTAGTTATATTCTCTGCAGGGATTGCCAGAAAGGCATCCCAAATTTGTATTCTGAAATTTATTGCATAATATATAAACCCTCAGATCTGTAGCACTGGTTTTCCCGCATTGGGTTTTTTCAGGGACATTTGTCCAAAAATAACGATGTCTTGTGTTTGCATTATTCTTTCGTGCTCAGGTACCTTTTCACAAATGTATTTTAATGAGTGAAGACTGCTTCAGTAACTGCTTCAGTATTTCTAGAAGTAATCTATTAATAACTTGTTAAATCTAAATATATAAGTAGGATAAGTAGTTCAATTGTAGCAGTAGGGATTCTTAGATCTGGGATCTTGGAATTTTCACATGGTATCAGAGCTTGTATTGTGAAACAGGAAGAGCATATCCAGTGCATTACGGAGGCCGAAAAGCTGCAGAAAGCAGCAATTCGAATCTCCAAAGGGATTGCGCAATCCAAGCCTGGAGCCGAAGTTTCTAGGGAGATCTCTCTTTAAGTGAGTTGACAAAAAGGTAAGATCTCCAGATCGGATTTTTGCCGAGCCAGAGGGAGCAGCGCAGAGCTGGTGGGACATAGTTCTGCAGGCAGAGTTTTGATTTTGCCAGGCAAAAAGTGTCAGAAGAGGAAGAAGCAACACAGTGAGGGAATTTTCTCTCTCAGGAGATTCCTAGCCGGGAAATTTCAGTTCTTCAAGATCTGAGCAGCAGATCCAGGCAACATATCTATGAGCTCCACAAGGAGTGCGTAAGCCTATCCAGTGTTGCACAGAGCGAGAAGAAGAGGAGCAGATTCGACAGATTTAACAGCCATGGCAGCGCACGGGCTTAGAGATCAGGACCGGTTGGAGGGAACCTCCAACTACGTGATCTAGAAGGCAAGGATCACTTGTCTTCTAGATGAATACGATCTCAAGCTCTTTGTGGAGAACATGATAGCTGTCCCCCCAAATCCAGATCCGTTGAAGCAGTATAAGGCTAATATCGCGAAGGCGAAAAGGCTAATAATTGATGGAGTCAAGGATCACATTGTGTCCCATATAGTTGGCAAAGATACTATCAGGCAGATGTGGGAAGCCTTGGCCACGCTGTATGAGGGATTTCCAAGCAACGGAAGATGTACCTTGAGCAACAATTGAGGATGGCACAGATGCGGAAACGAGAACACATTAATCTGTTCTTGTCAAGACTTCAGGGGATTCACGACCAACTTACAACAGTAGGGTCTACCCCTTCTCCTACAGCGATGGTGAGACTGGCATTGAATGCAATCACTGATGATTGGCAAGTATTTGTCCAGAGCAACCTTGCCAGGCTGGGTGGAGGTGTGGGCTGCTCTTCAGCAAGAAGAGCTAAGGAGAGACTTGGTCAAGTGCAAACTTGATGGCAGCAGTGGCAGTGGATCGAAGGTGAATCAAGAGGAGGAAGATGCAGCCCTTGCATCCAAAGGGCAGTAGGAGCAACAGAGACGTGAGAAAGACGACTCGAAGATCAAATGCTTCAAGTGTGGTGAAGTTGGTCACTATGCTTCCCAATGTCCTTTGAAGCATAAGGACAAGGACAAGAAGCATGATCTGAAGGCTGCAACCGCGAAGATCGATGAGGATGAGTACGCCATGAGTGCTCACGCATCTCCAAGAGGGATATGGGGTGACATTGAGCTGTAGTTCAACAGAATTGCAGTTGGGTAGGATCGTGGGGGAGTCCACCTCTATAATCACAGCCTTGCTACAGGTGCCCATATTCAGCAATAACAGGTTGGAGGAGTTTTCAGTCGGTGCAGAGACGACAATTGCAGTCGATAGCAGCGCAGAGAAGAGTAGCAGCAGCGCAGTGCATCAGAGGACAGCGCAGTAGCTATCAGCAGTCAGTGTTTTCAGCACCAAGATTTATCCTGAACACTTGTTCAGATTTTTGGACATTTTCAGTTGCTTCTCTCAACAACTAAGTTGCAATGCAGAGTTAGTAGTGCCAGCACTAGCAACAGATGCAGCATTTGAGAGGGAGTTGCAGTACAAATGCAATATTGATCGTGGTAGGCTCAACATTAGTACAGTGCAGCGGCAGCGCAATGATTGATGGGCAGCATGTCAGACATCATCGGCACAGAGGGAGATGCTTCAAATTCAGAGCAGTATGCAGCAAGGCATATATGTTAGAGCACATTCCTTGCTAAGAGGGAGTGTTGATATTTGGTAGCATCGGATGTGTTCTAAGCCCCAAATTTTTGTGGAGAGGCTTAGACACGTGCATTGCAAATAACCCAGAAATTGTTTTGGGAAATTCCTTCCAAACACAGTTTTATAAGAATAATTAATTATTTTTAATAAGGACCCTAAGTCTAACTTAGGAAATTAAAATAATTAATCAGTATTAATGTAAACTATGGATCAAACTTCCAGAAAAAACAGATCAAGTCTAATTTAATCTAAGCCGTTGATTGAAGATCTAATCTCGATCGTTGATTTGTCAACGAGAAGACTATAAAGGAAGGCTTGAGGGTCATTTGTAAACCACGCCAAGAGGATCTAGAGATCAAATTTTTTCGATGAAGCATTGCACGGACGAAAATCAAATCTAAGTGATTCTTGATTGCAATGAGGGGCAGTAATTTCGATTGGAGATTTCCCTGAGCCAGAGAATACAAAGCAGAGAAGGCAAAGAGCAAATCAGCAGATGCAGCGTAGCAGCTACACAGAGCCAGAGCAATCCCACGCAAAGGCAATGCTGCAGCCTCAAGGGAATTCAAGATTCAGCTGAGGGTCAGCCAGATCAAGTCAGAGAACCTAGGTGTGAGACTGGAAGAGTCCAGAAGGGCAGATCTATTGATTTTGGTAGCATCGGAAAGTGCTCTAAGCCCCAAATTTGGTGGAGAGGCTTAGACACGGGTATTCCAAAAAACCCAAAACCGTTTTTGAAAATTCCACTTGGTTCATGTTTTATTATAAAAATTAATTATTTTAATGGAGATCCTAAGTCTAACTTAGGGAAATTAAATAATTAAAGGACATTAATAAGACAAAGTGAGAATGATCTAGAAAGCATAGATCAAGTCATGTTATAATCTTAGCTGTTGATTAGAGATCTAATCTCGGTCGTTGATTTCTCAACGAGAAGACTATAAAGGAAGGCTTGAGGGTCATTTGGAAAGACACACACGGAGTGAATGTTGAGATTGAATTCTTTTGACAGAGCAGTGCTTGAACGAAGATCAAATCTAAGTGATTCAGTGCAGTGAGTGGCAAAGTAGGTTTCGGAGAGAAAGATTTTCTCAGCTGGAGAATCATCAGCAGAGAGAGAAAGGAAGACGTCCAGCAGAGCCAACACAAAGACCTCTAGAGACAGCGATTCCAGTGACCGGATCAGCGGGATTTTCCAATGATTGTGTGTGGTAAAACTCAAAATTTCTTTTTGTCAGTATTTCTCTCTATAACTAAATAAACCTTGGGTATTCAGAGATGTATTCAGGATTTACTACTGCTTAATAATACAAACCCTCAGATCTGCTGCACCGGTTTTCCCGCATTGGGTTTTTCAGGGGACTTGTGTCCTATGTGTGATTGATTTCTTGCTCAGTTTCCTTGTTTCGAAATTATATTTTAGTCAGTGTAGGCTGCTTTAGTAGTTACTTCAATAATTCAAATCTAAATTAATTCTGTAAAAGTATTTTACATAAGAGAAGTTAACTCAGATTATTGCAGTAGGATTCCTTAGATTGTCAGATCTAGGAATTTTCACATGGAATCAGAGCATATAATGTGAAACAGGAAGAGCAGATCTCAATCTGAAGTGAAGGTCGAATTGTTGCACCAGCAGCAAATCGAATCCCCAGAGGGATTGCGCAGGTCTAGCCAGGAGGGTTTTTCTTTTTTTCGAGGTTCTATCTCTCTAAGTCAGTCGACAGAGAGGTAAGACTTCTGATTCGAAATTTTGCCGAGGCAGAGGGAGCAGTGCGAAGCCTTCATACAGAGCCAGAGGGACGCAGTTTTTCTGCAGGTGGTTGTCGGGCAAAGAAGCATCAGAAGAAAGAAAAAGCACATAGCAGGGAATTCTTCCTCAGTGAGTTCCTAGCCGAGGAATTCAGCATTTTTCCAAGATCTGAGTAGCAAATCTACAAGCTCCAGAAGGAGTGCGTAAGCCTGCCTAGGCTGCGTAAAGGGGGGGAAAGAGGAAGCAGTTCGACAATTTTCGGCTGAGATGGCAGCTCATCGTCTTAGAGATCAGGACCGGTTGGAGGGTTCCTCCAACTATGTAATCTGGAAGGAAAGGATTTAGTTCCTTCTAGATGAATTAGATCTCAAGACATTCGTGGCGAATGTGGTTGTTGTACCTACAAATCCGGATCAACTTAAGTACAAGTCCAATATGGCAAAGTGCAAGAGGTTAATCCTTGACGGGGTCAAGGATCACATAGTCTCTCATTTAGCTGGCAAGAACACTGTCAGGGAGATGTGGGAAGCTTTGTCTTTGTTGTATGAAGGAACTTCCAAGCAATGGAAGATGTACTTGGAGCAGAAGCTCCGGATGATCCAAATGCAGATGGGGGAGCGCATTGCTTCGTTCCTTACGAGGCTTCAAGAGATTCGAGACCAGTTGGCAGCCATGGGATCCACCCAAACTGCAACAACTATGGTGAGGCTAGCCCTTAACGCAGTCACAGAGGAGTGGCAGGTTTTTGTCCAAAGCATTCTGGGCAGGGTTGCGCTTCCTAGTTGGGAGCAAATGTGGTCAGCACTTCAGGAGGAAGAGCTGAGGAGAGATCTAATCAAATGCAAGCTTGACGGCAGCAGCGGGAGCAGATCTAAGGGTTCGAAGGAGGAGGAGAATGTAGCCCTCGCATCGAAAGGGCAGCAAGGGCAACGAAGACAAAAGAGAAATGTCTCAAACGTAAAATGCTTCAAATGTGGTTAGATGGGCCACTTTGCACCACATTGTCCTTTGAAGAAAAAGAACAAGGATGAGAAGCACAATCCGACAGTTGCAGCCGCAAAGATCGAGCAGGATGAGTTTGCTATGAGTGCCCATGCTTCTCCTGGTAAGAAGTGGGGTGACATAGAGCTGTAGTTCACTTTGAACTTCTGTTGGGAAGGATCCTTGAGAAGGCCACCTCATGGATTAGCACCTTGCTATGGGAGCCTATAGTTAGCAGTAGCGGGATGGAGGAGTTTCAGTGAGAGTCGAGGAGTGATGGATACGACGATGCCGTGGGTAACAGCACTCATTTCTGGAGCAGTGCGGAGCAGAGCAGCAACAGCGTAGCAGTAGCAGCGCAGTGCAAAGCAGCAGCAGAGTAGTGCATCAAAGGGGCAGCGCAGTAGTTGCCAGCAGTCAGAGTCTTCAGCACCGAGGTGCATCCACTAAACACTTGTTCAATTCTGGGTGAGTTCAGCTGAGTTGCAGTGTTAGCAACATAGCAGATGCAACACTTGAGAGGGAGTTGTAGTACAGATGCAGCAGTGGCAGTGGCAGTGGCAGTGTCATGGGCAGCAATACAGTTGCAGCAGCAGCGCAGAGGATGCTTTAGCGTCAGAGCAGTATGCAGCAAGCATATTGTTAGAGCACTTTCCTCGCAAAGAGGGAGTGTTGGATTTTGTAGCATTGGAAAGTGCTCTAAGCCCCAAATTTGGTGGAGAGGCTTAGACACGGGTATTCCAAAAAACCCAAAAACCGTTTGTGAAATTTCCACTCAGTTCATGTTTTATTATAAAAATTAATTATTTTAATGGAAACCCTAAGTCTAACTTAGGTAAATTAAATTAAATGACATTAATAAAACAAAGTGAGAATGATCTAGAAAGTGAAGATCAAGTCATGTTATAATCTTAGCCATTGATTAGAGATCCAATCTTGGTCGTTGATTTCTCAACGAGAATACTATAAAGGAAGGCTTTAGGGTCATTTGGAAAGACACACACGAAGTGAATCTTGAGATTGAATTCTTCAAACGGAGCAGTGCTCGGACGAAGATCAGATCTAAGTGATTTAGTGCAGTGAGGGGCATAGTAGCTTCCGGAGAGAGATTTTCTCAGCCGGAGAATCATCAATAGAGAGAGGTCGGAAGACATCCAGTAGAGCCAGCTAGGCTAACGCAAAGCCAACGCAGAGTCACATAGGGCTACACAGAGGCTGCACAGAGGTTCAGAGGGTTTCCGAGATTCAATTGTCGGATCAGATCCAGAAGCTGAAAGTCGAGGAGTGAGACAGAGAGGCCCAGATCTGAGATTCCGAGAGTCAGATCGATCCTTTGCTGGGGTGACGCGGTCCTTAGAGGAGGTGATGCAGTGACTGCGCAGAGACCTCTAGAGGCAGCTTTTCCAGTGACCAGATCAACCAGATTTTCTAGTGATTGTGTGAAGTAAAACTCACAATTTCTTTCTGCCGGTATTTCTCTCTGTAACTAAATAACCCTTAAGGTATTGAGAGATGTAGTCAGGATATGCTACTGCTTAATAATACAAACCCTCAGATCTGCTGCACCAGTTTTCCCGCATTGGGTTTTTTCGGGGACTTGTGTCCAAAAATAATTGTGTCCTATGTGTGATTGATTTCTTGTTCAGTTTCCTTGTTTTGGAATCATATTTTAGTCAGTATAGGTTGCTTCAGTAGTTACTTTAATAATCCAGATCTGAATTAATTCTGTAAAAGTAATTTAAATAAAATTGTTGCAGTAGGATTTCTTAGATTGTCAGATCTAGGAATTTTCACAAGATCCAACCAACAGAGGACCAGTGACGCAAAAGCCACGCAGTCCCCATGCAAAGTGACGTAGAGACTGCACAGCGCAGTGGAGGGCTTGCAGATCCAGGGTTGTTGGTCAGTCGAGCTTACAGATCAATGTGAGATTTCTCTCACAAACTTTTTATCAGTCATATTCTTTGCAGGGATTCCCAGAAAGGCATCCCAGATTTGTATTGAGAAATTTACTGCATAATATATAAACCCTTAGATCTGTTGAACCAGTTTTCCCGCATTGGGTTTTTCTAGGGACGTTTGTCCAAAAATAACGGTCTCCTGTGTTTGTATTATTCTTTCTTGCTCAGTTTCCTTTTCACAAATGTATTTTAATGAGTGAAGGTTGCTTCAGTAGTTGGTTCAGTGTTTCCAGAAGTAATATGTTAATAACTTATTAAATCTGAATTTACAAGTAGGAGAAGTAGTTCAGTTGTAGTAGTAGGGATTCTTAGATCTGGGATCTTGGAATTTTCACAATATGCAATAGTGGTCTCCCTCTTAATGCCAGATTCTCTACAATAATCATTGAATTCATTTGATTCATATTCAGTCCCTTTATCGGTCCTTAATATTTTGATCTTCTTCCCTTTTTTATTTTCAACCAAGGCTTTGAAAGAGTGGAACCATTTGAACACTTCGTCGTTCTTCAAGAAATAGATCCAAGTTTTTCAGGAGAAGTCGTCCACAAAAATTGCATAGTACAAGTATGCTCCAAATGATGTTACGAACTTACAGGCAACATAGCAGATAGATCAGAATGGACCAATTGAAGAATGTCGGTAGTTTGACTCTCACTTGGGGGGAATGGTCCCCTTGTATGTTTTCTAGCTGCACAACCCTGACAAACACCTTCATGAAATATGTTGAATTCAGGCATACCTGTGACCATCTTTCCTTATATCAAGTAAGACTTTGTAATGAAGGTGAGCAAACCTCCGATGCCATAATTCAGATTGAAGAGAAATGTCATGTCATAGCTCCCAAAGGACTTCCTCCAACCTGATAGAGACCTTCAACCCTAAATCCAAGTGTAAATGCATCTTTCGGGTTCCTTTGCCAAAGTACCTTCCCATCAAGGAATACTACCTTAAAGCCTTTGACTTCCATCACATAAATAGATATCGGGTTCTTCTTCAAATCAGGTACATAAAATACATCTTGTAGATGAAGGATTTGACCTTGATTCAAGTGAAGAGTGACAGTCCCTATCCCTTTCACAGGGTAGGTGGCATTGTCTCCAAGAATGATTTCGAAATTAGTCTTCTTTTCAATCAAATTAGAGAGGGCCTCCTTGTACTCAATGAAGTGCCTTGAGGCACCACTATCAATCAACCAATTATCCAAGTGTCTGGAGGAGCGGCAATAGTGAGGGCAAAAATAAGATAAAACTCTTTTTTCTTTTCTACAACATTAGATTCCTCGTACCTGGAGTTTCTCGACCTTTTGGGAGGTCACCATTTCCATATCGAGCAGCGAGAGCATTCCTCTTTTCTTTGTTGTAGCCATTGAGGCTTTGTCATTGTCCAACAGATCTTAGTGATTGCTTTTCTCTCTCTTGCTTGGGATTTGTCTTCACCTAGGCTCTGATACCATGTTAAATTTTAGTTAACAATGGTATGTTCTATGCTTAGCACAATTTACTTCAATGTTCATTTAGTAGCCCAATAAAAATATCCAATTATTTCCAGTAGCAATCACATTAAGCATTAATCATATTGAAAGTAAATGCAGATGGAACATAAAACAAATGCAGAAGACAAGCCAAAGACAAGAGAACACCAGATTTGGTGGATGATGCCAGGGAAAAACCCCAATGTGGGGAAAACCCTTTGGTCAATTCTTCTTATCATTATTCAATAGTTCAACAAAGAGAGAGTACAAAAATCAAAATGACTTGCCCAATACACAATCAAATCAGCCTTGTCAATTCTGCAGTCAACTGCAGTCAAACTTCAGCCCAAACCAGAAAGTTAATGCTGGTCAAAACAGCAGCAAAACACCTCCTTTGAAGTTCGGTCAAAGGCAGCCAAATTCAGCCTCCAGCAGTGGTCAAAGTCAACCCAAAATAGTCACAAAAACTTTAGTCAAACTCAGTCAGCTCTGCGGTCAACGCAGGTCAAACAGCTCCAAAATCCTCGATTTTTGTGCCAGTCAATGCGGCCTAAAGAATCCGAAATTCTGCCCTCAAAACCGCAGTCAAACATGTCAAAATAGTCTCGGTCAATGCTGGTCAAACAGTCTGAAATTTTGCAATTTCGGTTTTGTGATTTAGCCCAGAAATTCTCGGTTTTTGTGCCCAGCAGTACGTTCTGCAAAATCAAATTTTTCCTCCAAAAACTGAAGTCAAACTTGGTCTAGAACACCTCGGTCAATGCTGGTCAAACCTGTCCCTGAAGTCTGAAATTCGGCCTGCAATTCTGTCCCAGAAAATTTCGTCCTCCTTGCCACACGTGTGAGAGAAAGAGGCTGCCCAATAGCTGTACAAACCAATCTCATAAAGAGAGAAGAATGTGTGAGTGATGGATGTCCAAATGAGGTGTGAGGTCACTTCTATTTTATAAAATTCGTTGTGGGTGAAGAGACACGTCAATTGGGCTTCTTGAGCCTACATTAAGCTGAGGCCGACCTGAACAATTTGCACATGTGTGGGCATAAATTCAAAATCACAATTCTGCTTGTCTGAATGAGATGATCATTTGATCAATTTTGGTCCTCTCGAAAAGAGGAATTTAATGCAATCATCATCTCCATCAAATGAGTTGTCCCAAGGTGGAATTTAACCCTAGTTGCCATTTTTAACACAAACAGACACATCTCTTCTCATAAATAGCTATCAGCATCTAGCCATTGTGTAGTTGTGCAGGTTTTTAACCATTATTTTGAGTACTAGAATTAGGTTTTTATTTTCTGTATTATTGTGAACAAAATGAAAGACAACAATAAAACAGCGAAAAGAAACACAGAGATACAGCGAAAACCAAATTCCATGACTCAAAGAATTGTTGAAATTTGGTACCAGAGGACAGGTGGTTCCCTAAGGCTTTGATCTTTGGCCTAGGGAAAAATGTCCAAAAGAATTTTAATTTTTCTCCTAAAGTGACTTTATAATTTTTATAAAGTCAAATCTAATTTAAAAGTGACTTCAGTGATAAAGTTACTAAAGGAAAAAGTGACTTTGGAAATAAATGACTAAGTGGGTCTTTATTAAAGTGGGGTGAATTAAAAAAAATAGAAAGTGAGATTTAAATGAACATTTAATCTCAGCCCTAGATCTCAATCTATCTCAACCATTGGATTTAGGAATTCCCCAAAAGTCACTTAGGGTTAGGTTAAAGGAGGAAAAGGAGGAAAAGGTCATTCATTCTTTCATGAGCAGATTGAGAGAAGGAGAGCAAGAGAGCAAGGGAGATTTCTGGGCAGTGAGGAGAAGGAGGCAGCAGCTTGGCACGCATTCCAAGGCAGCATTTCAGCAAGACATTTCAGCAAGACAGTACAGCAGATTTAGCATACAGCAAGGCAGATTTTTTGGCACGATTTTTGAGGAAGGAGGGCCGTACAGCAGATTTGCACAGATTTCGAGGAGCAGATTTGAGGGAGGCCGTACAGCAAGTGGTTGTACCTTTGGCACGCATTTCGAGGCAGAAATCGTACAGCAGATTTTGTGGCAGCTTGCACGCATTTCCAGGCAGGCCGTACAGCAACATTTAATGCTGATATTTGGCACAAAAATCGAGGAAATCCGTACAGCATTTATTGTTGTTCCTGTTTAGCTGTTTGCACACTTTCCGAGGCGGTGGTTAAGCACGGAAAACGAGATAAGTTGTAAAAGTCTGTTTGCTGATTTTTTGCTGAATATTTCTCACTGTAAAAAGCATTTTCTAGAAATAAGGAGCTTTCAAACTGGTTTTCCCCAAGAGTTGTAGGGGGTTTTTCCAGGGTCATGTTGACCAAAAATATCTGTCAAATGTGTGAATCACTGTTTTTATGCTTGCTGATTTTTTAATTCTGCATTTTCCAGCATTCTGAAAAATTTCTAGAATTTGTGTTTTCAGCAAAATTTATTTTCCAGTTTGTTAAATGTATGGATATGGGAAAGGGCATTTAACCATTTTGGAGTAATAAGGTGAAAACTGAAAACCGGGGTGGGAAACTATAAATTTCTACAAGAATGGTGAAAAAACATTGTACAAATACAATGGCAAGAATGGTGGCACCTATCCCTGAGAAATGATATGTCTGCTACACTAATTTGCCAAAAATGCCCCCATCACAAGTAACCCTAACCCTGGGAGCTAAAGTGGCAAAGGATCCCCAAAGTTGAGTTGGAATGACACTTCAACTTTCCCAGGTGACAAATTTGGCATACAAACTCCCATTTGACTGCACAATACACTGTTGGAAAGATCTTGCTGAGAAGAGCAATATTCTGACATGAAAAAAAAAATTTGTTTAGAGTCCCCAACAATTGCTCCAAAAGTTCAGGACCCCAAAACTGCCCAAAATGAGAACTGCTTCTGAGATGGCCCAGAATGACCACCTGGATCATGTGGATAGGTAATTCGACCTAGAATCCTAATAAGGGTTACTAATAAGGAGCAAAAATTCATTAGGGTGTGTGTTGTGCTACTTATGCTGGAATCCCACTCTCCTAAACTTGACTTACTAGTTGGGTTAGAGTTCACAGAGCACTGATGTTTTACAAAAATAGAACAGCTTTCTATTCTTTTCTAATAGCTCTATACAACTTGGTTTCTATACGATACAAGTGATTAATGTTGATGATGAGATATGCCATGATCCTGGATAAGTGATGCACCAGTTCAGATTTCTAATAAGTGAGAACATAGTAGTAATGAACAATATGCAAAACATGTAAAAGTATTGGGGTTTTCCATCTTTAACAGACACAGAGTAATCATAACATATATTTTTACTACAAAGCCAAAGGTGGTCAGAAGGATCGATGTGGTGATTGGTGGACAAAATTGAGGTGAAGCTTCAGGATTTGTGGGCCAGTGACTCTTTGTTATATGTGTTTCTTTCCTTCCCTATGTCCTTCCTGTGCATTTACCACCAGACTACTCTGCTAGGTGGATTGAGTTCGCCTTGAGCAGTCAGACTTCCCAAAGCCCACCCACAGGGAATCTAAAGCACATTACAGCTCAGTCAAAGGTCTAATAATAAAAATTCTAAATTCTAATGCTACTGTTAACTCTGTAATTCTGCTCGTTGTTCCTGCTTGTATGTTGTTTAGTGAAGCATCCAATGATGGCTCCACCAAGGAAACCCCAAAAGTTCATACAAAGGTCTTCCATGAGGTAACGATAGCTCCACCAAAAAGACCCAAAAGTTCATAACTTCATACAAAGGCTAAGTTACCAGGAACTGTTGTAGATTTTGGGCACTAGACTCAGTGCACACGCACACACACTAAATCTGGTAACAGTCTTAAAATAACTAATTAACTGAAACAATGTGCCTAACCAGAAACAAATTTTGCACGGTATAACTTCTAAAACCAGCAATTAGATCATGCACGGTAACATATTATACACAAGTTTTGCCCAATCAACAGTTCTTCATTAAATTCTTCTCAGAACCTACTTGGGCTCCCTTACTAGGATAATGGCCCTCAAGGAAATTACATATACAACAATTACCCTGGATCTGATCCAGCAGATCAAGCCCTAGATCTGTCCTCGATCTGGCTGATCTGGATCTCCTTTGCTACTCTATGCTCTTTTGTCAAACCCGGCACAACTATCTCACTGACAGCAAACCTGCAATATTACTCATGCAGATCTCTTGTTTACTTGAGAGAATATCTCTCTCAGTGTCTTGTTGAATTTATCTCTCTCTCAATGTCTCGTGACCCTGCACAACTCTGTGTTCCCTTGCCAACAACAAGCCCTCTTAGCCCTCTTTGCCAACAGCAGGCCCTCTTGGCTCTCTTTGCCAACAACAGGGCCTCTCGGCCCTCTTTGTTGTCAACAGGCCCTCTCGGCCGAATCACTCAACCTTGTACTTATACTTTTCCAAAGGGTGCAATACCATGGTTCATCAGAATACCATGAGTCTATGGGTGCAAAGCCCATCACTTAAGCCCGCTTGACCCACATGTAAGAATACTCTTACAATGCTACTCAAAACATCAACAAACTGAAACAAATATGGATTCAGAACCAGACATTGATCCACCAAATTTTTGGAAACCGAGGATCCAGACACGGTGGGGAGTCACCACATACAAAGAATAAAATAATATTTTTTTTTTAAATTTAAAAACATTCAAAATCAAAAATCAAAATGATTCATGAATCACAACATTAGAACTGAAATCATGATGCATCATGCTTTATACAAAAAGGATAACTGTAAATACAACTTTATGTCTCATCAATGATCACTCTATTGATATGATGAGGTAGAGTAGAACTAACTACATGTCCAAAAATGGGTATACATGCTCATCATTTGAATATTTCAACTCTACATCATAATCAACCTATCATCTTCCTTGAAATTTGCTTTAAATTCTAAAAATTCCCATCTAGTTACAATGGTAAATGAATATTGTACATTGTTTGAGAACATGCTATAGTCTACATATCATAATGTTCTACGAGGACTCTTCACCAATAATTGGTTGGGATTGATCTAATTAAATTATTAATGATACAGCCATCCTTTGTACACTATCTATTACTATCTTTATATTGTCTCAAAGCTTTCATGTTAGCATTATCAAAAATTGAAAATTAAATGTGTCGAACCTTTTCCACTAGCATTATTATGCGCTATACAGCAGCCAGCCTATAGGTAATTAATAACTTGTACAACTATGCAGCCTATAGATTACTAATGAGTAATCTAACTAAAAATTTAGATAGAGGTGGAAAATATCTTTAAAAAAATAAAAAGCAAACCAAAAACTCCAATGGTATTTGCTTGTGATGCGGTATGTGAGGACCAGCTGGCACAGGATCTGTTTCAGTGGCATGGGATCCATTTCCAAGTCTGAAGGATCCATTTAAGTGGTGGATCCTATGCAAATCTGGGTGGATCTCTATCTGTATCTGTATCCAAAACGCAGATCCATGGATCCAACATCAAGACACCATGGATCCCGTAACATAGTACAAAGATCTTCCATGAGGTAACGAATCAGGAAGTGATGGTATACCCAACAATATTTATATTTCTGAATATCAAGTTAAATATAATGAATATAAACAGCACAGGCTACTTGGGTATTCCATGACTGCAGCCCTCTTGAGCCCATGATTAAGGCCGGGATGAAGGAGAGGGAGACCAATGGATGGCATTGCCTGATGACTCAAATCCAGACCAAAGGCTTCCTTTTATTTTATTTCCAAGTTGTTTCTGTCGAAATTGTCTTCTGCTGGTGCTAGGATTGCATAAGCACCATCATTAATTTTTCTCCTTGGTTTGGGAAGTTCTCCACTGAGGATAGTTCCCATGTTTGTTGTCTCGTTAAAGTTGCCCATGCAATCCCAGCCCTTCCCAGTACAAATCTCCAAGCCCATTAGCAGTTTTAAACGTCACAAGCCTTAACACTTCTTCAATCCTCATCCCCAATACAGGATTTGTTTGAAGGTTAAAGAGTCTGAAGACCTCAAAGAATATGATTACATCCATGGGTAACACCAGCCTAGATCCAACTTAACTCCAGATCTATCAACAACCAAGAGGGATTAAATCCCTGAGGCGCAAACCCTTTTGACAGGTAAAAAATCAAGGAAAGGTTTGCACCTCTAGGGATGTGATCCCTATTGACACTTGATATATCCATGGGATTGATCTAGGCTGGTATATATTTCATTAACATATTAAATACCAGTATTTTTTTATGAGTAGCCAATATGATGTAAGCGTTACAATCACTCATTCGGAGTCATGACACATCTCCCCCATACTGGGCTTTAGAATGCACCTCTGCGCACAAAGATGTTTAAGCAGGTTCTGTATTACATTAGCTTGCCTAATGCCTATGTCAGACGCCAAAGTCCTGACCAGAGAATTCAGAATATAAAGCCTCATGCCCGCAACATCAACGCCCTGTTAGGAAAAACTCTCAGGGAAATAAGATCGTTGCAGCCCAACAGTCACATGCCACCTGCCCTCAGTTTCAATTCAGCCAAACAATGGCAGGCCTCAAGACTCACAATCTCAACCCTATGATACTAGCTATTCCTGTTAAATTTGGACAACTAGGTCCAAACTCCATATTAAGATGCTCAGATTAAGAGGCTAATATTTTTGTTGGATTCCTCTTTGTGAGAGGTGTAAAATCCATATAAAATATGTCTTAATCCGATGAGCAGAACTTATATTTTGAATTTATTATTTTCAATAAATTATATGTGCAAGGTCGGCCAGTTTTGTAATGTAGGCTCGCATGCCCAACATATGTGTCACACACCCTCATGATGGATATATATACAGGAAAAGTTGGAGAGATTATCATCATCATCACAACTCACATATTCCTCTCTCATCTTAGAGTACGAGCTACCAAGAAGGACTAGTTTCAGCCACACGTGTGAAGGACGAAGAGGACAAACTGTACGGCTGAGCTGAAGTACGGATTTGCTGCTGCTAGGGTTTCGCAGAAACTTTGACCAGCGTTGACTTTGGTCAACGCTTGGTCCAAACAAGCTGAAATTTGGTGGAAGGTTCGATTTATGAAGGCCGTACTACCTGGCACAAAAATCGAGGTCAAAGGGTTGACCGTCTTGCTGCTGCGTTGACTTTTAGCTTGCTGCCCCTGCGTTGACTTTTCAGGACAGCGTTGACTTTTGCAGAGTTGACTTGGGTTGACTCATCTACAGATTGAAGGGTTGTTGTGACACATGCTGGGCTGGCTGACCAAAGGAGACTTTGCTGGTTGAAGCATCCTGTTGACCGCCGAAACGACCATACACATTTTTCCTGTTTCTGATTTGTCTTCTGTAAGATCTTCTTATATGTTCTATCTGCATTTTGCTTAACTACTTGTATGATTGCTGAAATAAAAGTGAAATTGCTACTAGCATAGAACATCTACAAAATTTTACATGGTATCGGAGCTGAGGTGAAGACAAACTCAATCTATAGCAATCATCATCGGAGGAAATGGGTTCCACTAGTCTTGAATTCAAGGAGAATGACAAGCCGACTGGAAGTGATGACTTCCATCCCTGGAAGATGATATTAGATCTTAAATTAGAAGATCATGATCTCCTGGATCATGTGACAGGGAGGATTCAAGAACCTCCATCCAATGCCTCTGCTGCTGTTAGAAACAAGTATAAGAAGGGAGAAATCAAAGCAAAGCTGCTGATCAGGGAATCCATAAATAAGAGTCTCGTTGCCTACATATCTGAACTAGGCACATCCAAGGAGATGTATGACAAATTGATACTTATGTTTCAAGTAAACAATGTGAACCAAGTGCTATTCCTCAAGAACAAGTTGAAGAATATGAAGAAGGGCCGAGATGAGTCTGTTCAAACTTTTTTTCTGAAGTTGACCGAAACCAGGAACAATCTGCTAGCTATTGGGGAAATAATAGCTGATCGTGAGATGGTTCTCACCGCACTTGGAGGACTTCCATATGAATGGCAAGTATTCACAACTACTATTCTCAACAATAATACCATTCCTAACTTTGATGAGCTTCTGTCAAGATGTATGCAAGAAGAAACAAGGATGAAGGAATTTGATAATGAAAGAAATGTTGCCTATGGTGCTCATTCCCGAAAGAAGAACTCTGGCGGTTCTAAGGACAAAAGTAGGACAAAGACTCAAGAAAAGAAGGGTAAATGTTTCACCTGCCATAGGCCTGGACACTATGCTAGAGAATGCCCCTTCAAGAAGGATTCTCCCGATAGTGACGATAACAACAACAATCGAAGAAATGGGAATCGAAGAAATGACAAATCCAAAGGAAAGAGGAAGGCACACTTTGGAGGAAACCATCAACCTTCTAAGAGGTCCAGAAATACCAGGTATGAGGAGTCTAATGTTGTTGATAAAAGAAATGAGTATATTCTGGTATCTGCTCTCTCAGCTGCATCTCCGCCCGACACTATGGATGTCTGGCTAATTGATAGTGGTGCCTCAAGACACATCACCGGATTCAAGGAAGCACTTTCTGACATGGTAGAAAGGGATAATAATCTAGAAATTATCCTTGGGGATAATGCCACTTATCCTGTGAAAGGGACCGGGACTGTGACCCTCCACTTGTCCCAAGGTCAAGTCCTCCGTTTGCAAGATGTACTCTATGTACCCAAATTGAAGAAGAACCTTGTGTCTGTATCTGCCATGGAAGACAAAGGATTCAATGTAACTTTCTCTGATGGAAAGGTGCTCATGTGGAAGAAGAGCTTCAAGGAAGCTATCTCTATTGGTTTTAGAGTTGGTACACTCTACCAAGTTGGAGGGAGTCCGTTGGGAGCTATGACTTGTGATACTATCCGACAAACCGAACTATGGCACCGAAGATTTGGACACCTTCATTACAAAGCCCTTCCCGAAGCAAGGAAGGTGGTGACAGGGATGCCTGAATTTGGAAATAATCATGAAGGTGTATGTAAGGGCTGTGCTGAAGGAAAACATACAAGGGGACCTTTCCCCTCAAGTGTCACAAAGACATCTGATATATTGCAACTGGTCCATTCTGATCTATCTGGTATGTTGCCCGTAACATCCTTGGGGGGATGTTCTTACTACATGACATTTACTGATGACTTCTCTCGCAAAACCTGGATATACTTCTTGAAGAAGAAGGATGAGGCTTTCATGTGGTTCCGTACCTTCAAAGCCTTGGTGGAAAATATGACCGGAAAGAAGATCAAGATTTTGAGAACTGACAATGGCACTGAATATGAGTCAAATGAGTTCAAAGACTTTTGCAGAGAAGCTGGCATTAAGAGGGAGACTACCACTGCATATACTCCTGAGCAGAATGGTGTTGCTGAACGCAAGAATAGGACTATTGTGGAAGCTGCCCGTGCCATGCTATGTGACCAGGGTCTACCGAAGTTTCTGTGGGGAGAAGCTGCAAATACTACTGTGTATATTCAAAACCGATGCCCTCATTCCACTTTGGACTCCAAAAATCCCGAAGAGGTTTTCTCTGGTAAGAAACCTGATGTCTCACATTTTAGAATTTTTGGATGTCCTGTCTATTTTCATGTGCCGAAAGAAAAGAGAAGTAAGTTGGATGCTACTGGGAAGAAAGGAATGTTTGTGGGCTACAGTGAGACTTCTAAGGCATATAGAGTCTATGTACTTGGTCAAAGGGAAGTAGAGATAAGCCATGATGTCACTTTTGACGAAGATGCTTCCCTGAAGAAAGTAGTAGATCTTCCTAGATCTGAAGAAAATCATGAAGAAAGACCTGGAAATCTGGAAGAACCCTAGGATGAGACTATGCCTGATATTGAAGGGCCAATGGACCCTATTGATCCAACCCCTTCACTAGGAAAGAGACCATCATGGCTCAGGGACACCCTCGAAGATGCTGAGGTTCATGCTGCCCCAAGGGGGACATTCCGAGAAAGCAAGAAGCCGTGTAGATACCAAGGGTATCTAGCTGCCATGAGTACTATTGTACAATCTGAACCTGGATCTTTTGAGGAAGCCGTAAAGCATCAAGTTTGGAAGGATGCTATGCACGAAGAATATGAGTCCATAATGAAGAATGATGTCTGGGATGTGGTTCCGAGACCGAAGGACAAATCTGTTGTCACCGCGAAATGGCTCTACAAGATCAAACATGGATCTGATGGGAGTGCTGAAAAGTTCAAGGCAAGGTTTGTTGCTCGTGGCTTCTCTCAAAAGGAAGGAATTGACTATGATGACATATTTGCACCTGTGGCACGATATACCACCATTCGATCAATCATAGCCCTTGCTGCTACGCAAGGATGGAGTCTTCATCAGATGGATGTCAAGACCGTTTTTCTGCATGGTGCAATAAAGGAAGAGGTGTATGTAGAACAACCTCTGGGATTTGAAGTTCAAGATCGAGACACTTATGTCTGCAGGTTGAAGAAAGCCCTCTATGGGTTAAAGCAAGCACCCAGAGCTTGGTACGAGAGGATGGATAGTTACTTGATGAAGCCGGGCTTCACTCGAAGCAATGCTGATCCGAACCTATACTTCAAGGTTGTGAAAGAGAAGCCTCTCATTCTAGTGCTGTATGTGGATGACCTCTTCCTGACTGGAGATGACCCTCTCATTCATCAATGTAAGAGGGAGCTTGCTGCTGAATTTGAGATGAAGGATCTAGGACTGATGCACTATTTCCTAGGCCTGGAGGTCTGGCAGAGACCTGGAGAGATTTTCCTTTCTCAAGGAAAATATATTGTGAAGCTTCTGGAAAGATTTGGAATGGTGGACTATAAGTCCGTGTCGACACCAATGGAACTCAACTTTAAAAAGTTGAGTGGCAGCGCTACTGGGCCTATCTTGGCCAATCCTACTGAGTATCGTCAACTCATAGGAGCTTTGATGTTCTTAGTGAACACACGTCCGGACATATGTTTTGCAGTGAACACTTTGAGTCACCAGATGGTTGAGCCTCATCATTTTCACTGGGTTGGTGCCAAGAATCTTTTGAGATATCTTCGGGGCACGATAAACCATGGGCTGAGATACACTGCCGGGAGTGTGATACTCCGTGGATATACTGATGCCGATTGGGCTGGCAGTGTGGTGGATCGTAAGAGCACATCTGGATGCTGCTTCAATCTTGGTTCTGCCTCGATCTCATGGATGAGCAGGAAGCAGAAGTCGGTGGCTTTGAGCACCGCGGAGGCCGAATACATTGCTGCTAGTATGGCCTGTTGTGAAGCAGTTTGGCTGCGGAAGCTCTTTAGTGAGCTGTTTGGACATGTGCTAGATACCACTGTGATACTCTGTGATAATCAGAGTGGGATTCGTATGACTGAGAATCCTGTGTTCCACGACCGATCCAAGCATATTGATATCAGGTACCACTTTATCCCGGATATGGTACAGCGAGGCGCCGTAAGGCTCGATCATATAGGAACTGATGAGCAGGTCGCGGATATTCTCACTAAGCCCCTGGGGAAGGTCAAGTTCCTAACCTTCCGTGAGAGTCTTGGTGTCGTGGAAAGACCCTATGATGTGGGTCCTGTTGGACGATGAGCTCTGGGAGCTCTGGGGGGCTTTGGGGAGAGCTTCTTAGAGCTATGGGCAACCACAAGGCTAGGCTTGCCAACCTTGGTGGTGTGCTTGGACCCCACCGTTGTGATTTTGAGTTGGTTCACCTCTCATTTTCTGTGCCCCATATGCATCCTACCCATTGAGTTCAGGGCTCATGGGAAGTACCTCTCATTTGGCCAATGAGGTGTGGAAAAGTTAGAGACTATTAGCAAAGATTGATGGACGCATCAGAGATTGCCGTACTCTCTATCTAGGATGGCACGGTCCAACCACTTGATCTGGGATCAAGATTTGTGAGGTCTGGGACCTCTGGACTGACTATGTCAGTCGGGGGATGATGTCTTTGTGACTGACCCACTTCTGTTCCGAAATAAAGAAGCCAGCAAAGCAAGTTTCGGCGGGATGACGCACGATGTTGATTGCACTAATAGATGGAGTTCTCCCTAGTTGAGAGGGAGTGTTAAATTTGGACAACTAGGTCCAAACTCCATGTTATGATGCTCAGATTAAGAGGCTAATATTTTTGTTGGATTCCTTTTTGTGAGAGGTGTAAAATCCATATAAAATATGTCTTAATCCGATGAGCAGAACTTATATTTTGAATTTATTATTCTTAATAAATTATATGTGCAAGGTCGGCCAGTTTTGTAATGTAGGCTCGCATGCCCAACAGATGTGTCACACACCCTCATGATGGATATATATACAGGAAAAGTTGGAGAGATTATCATGATCATCACAACTCACATATTCCTCTCTCATCTTAGAGTACGAGCTACCAAGAAGGACGAGTTTCAGCCACACGTGTGAAGGACGAAGAGGACAAACTGTACGGCTAAGCTGAAGTACGGATTTGCTGCTGCTAGGGTTTCGCAGAAACTTTGACCAGCGTTGACTTTGGTCAACGCTTGGTCCAAACAAGCTGAAATTTGGTGGAAGGTTCGATTTATGAAGGCCGTGCTACCTGGCACAAAAATCGAGGTCAAAGGGTTGACCGTTTTGCTGCTGCGTTGACTTTTAGCTTGCTGCCCCTGCGTTGACTTTTCAGGACAGCGTTGACTTTTGCAGAGTTGACCTGGGTTGACTCATCTACAGATTGAAGGGTTGTTGTGACACATGCTGGGCTGGCTGACCAAAGGAGACTTTGCTGGTTGAAGCATCCTGTTGACCGCCGAAACGAACATACACATTTTTCCTGTCTCTGATTTGTCTTCTGTAAGATCTTCTTATATGTTCTATCTGCATTTTGCTTAACTACTTGTATGATTGCTGAAATAAAAGTGAAATTGCTAC
>CM076582.1:313603123-313668841 GCA_034641835.2 Pinus albicaulis | reverse complement strand
GACAGTCCCAAGCCAAGGGAATATTGAGAATTTTAAGAAATATTGGACCCTTGGGCCTTGGTGGTTAAGTCAAGGTCAAAATTTTGGGGTAATTAACTCAAAAATAATATTTTTGAGTTAATTAAAATTGAATTAAATGATAAATTCGTTTTTTCCCCAAAATTTAATTTCAACGCTCCAGATTAAAAGATAGTTAAATCTTTTGGACGGTTGAGATTATTTTGACGAGGATCATCCAAACTAGCCGTTAGAGATTTTGTCCTATAAATTTAGAAGTCTTTGTCATTCTTGAATCATCCGATTTCAGGATCGTGCACTTGCTCTTAGAAGCTCTTGTAAACTTTTGAGGAATAAAGCATAAAGACTTTGGGGTTACAAATCTGGATGTTCCTTCTCAGATCTATGTGGTGAATTGTCTCTAAACTCTGCTACTTGGTTTCTTGTATTTTATGGTTGATGGCCTTCATGGATTAATCTGCATATAGGTATCTTATGCAGTTTTCTGGGTTTATAAAATAGCATTCTGATTTTTCTAAAGGGTCTCATGTTGTTTTCTTAAATCTCTATCAGTCTAAAGTTCAGATCTAAGTGTGCAGGGAAATTTTTTTTTTAAGATTGGGCGTTTGGGGAAATCTTCAGTTGGATCAGCCAACTCCCAATAAGCATAGATTTGATAAGCTCTTGATTTGTTAAATTCCGGGTCAATCTTACGATATTTGGGTTTTGCAGGATCTTCTAAGGCTTGTGCCTCTCATTAAAATCTTAATCTCTGAAAAATTGTGCTAAAATGTTTTAAGTCTGACCTTGAGGGTTTTGAACTTGTAAATTAGTTGTAAATTTGTATTTTTATTTGACTGTAAGGGTTTAATCGTTAAAATTGGCGTGTGTGTCTTCAGATCTGGCTGTCTTTGCAGGTTACAGGTTCAAATCGGAAATTTTTTTTTTAGATCTAAGGCAGATCTAGCCTCCAAAGGCCAGATCTGGCCTCAGAATCCTCATTGTGGACATTCTGGGCGTTATTTTTAAGGTGCGTTTTAAATCTGAACTTAAATTGAAGAAAATTCTGAGTTTGCTGGGGAATTTGAATGTATTGGGTTTATCAAGATTATTCTGCCTCTGCAAAACCACTGTCTGTGCCCTAGTCTGTCCAGCCTTCATGCTGTCTCTGCCATCCGTCCAGCATCCTCAATCTGCTGCCTTCATTTCCTGCGTTACCTTCCAAAAATTGCCCTTAGCTCTGCCTTTCGAATCCATTGTACCATCTGCAAACCATTCTCATGCCATCGACCTTGCTAATCAAACCCTCCATCGAACTCAGCCTTCTCCATTTCCCACGCTGTCTTTTATTCTCCACGTCAAAACCTTTCTCTGCGCATAATTTCTCTGTCTGCGTTCAAGCTCAATCTGCGCTGGCTTCCATCTCTGCACCGTCCAACGTCCCATCTGCATTCAAACAAAAACAAAAACGACTTATCCACATCTGCATCCAAACCAGTGTTCAACAACTCTGCCCGCGATTTGCTATTCACCAGGTCGGACTTCGATCTGCTCCTCATAACCTGCGTTTTCCCTGGCCGCTGCCATCGTGCTCAGTTTCCGTCAAACCTTGGCGTCCAATCTCCTCCGCCGTCCAAGCTCCTCACGTTTAACCTGCAAAACGACCAACTGCAACACTGAAAAACGCATACACAGCATTACAATGATAAAACCCGTGTTTAAGTTTTTGGTTCGATTTTAGGTTTTGTGAAGCTTAGTTTTGTATATAGTTAGATTTAAATTTTCGATTTTTGTTAGTCGTAGTCTTAGCTAGCGTTTAGATTTTTTTGTTTTAGATTTCAATAAAGTTTGGGTTAGCATTATTTTATTTCGATTTGTTTAGAGTTATTTCATTTTTAGATTTAGTTTAATTTTAATTTAAATTTAGTTTAGTTTAATTTTAGTTTTGAATTAGATTTTAATTTTAGATCTAACTTTAGGATTTAGATTTTTAATTTTAGATTTAAAAAATAATAAAAAATAAAAAAATAAAAAAAATAAAAATTTCAAAATCCAAAAATAATAAAAAATTTCAAAACTTAAAAAATTTTCCAAGTTTTTCTATGGTCAAGTGAGCTTTTAAAATTTTATTTTGAGATTGACTATATAAAATCGTTGATTTGTCTGGATCGAAATTAATTGAGCATTTTAAAATCCTGGCATTTTCATTATTCATGGTTGTGGTGTTTTTAATTGAATATCATCATCATCAATCGTGTTTTTATTATAAGCAGCAGTTAATCGTCATTGCTTGTTTCTAATTGCATAGCGGGATCTCGTTTGACTCCTTTAGGCACTGGTCTTAACGTAAAATCTAATTTAGATCTGTGGAATCTTGCTCATTTTATCAAGCATTTGATGTTTTAGCTGTGTCTCCTAGATTTATCCTTCATTTCATAATAGGGTCTACCTCCCTTAACTTGCAAGGAGACAGTTTAAAGAGAGAGATTGGGGATAAGAAGTGACAGCCCCCAGTCTGAGCCGTTGTCGCGGTGCCCTAAACAATCTGTGCGACAACATTTTTTGGCGCCGTTGCCGGGGATAGAGTTTTTCTGTCCTTGGTCTTAACGACATTTTCTAATCTTCTGATTTTTCATCGCCTTGTCTTTCGTCATATCTCTAATCATTTCATCATCGTATCTTTAGCACCTGGACATTTTGGTTGGCTTCTTGTTTGAGTGGCGACTCCACTTATTCATCTTTTTACTCCCAGACAAGAATCCCCCCGTGATATCCATCTGCTATCTCTCGATTATTTCTTCTGTTTTAGAATTAGTTTCATGTGCAAGTGGCGACTCCAGTGCTTTCATTTCTTACAAGAGTTCCTGCCAAGAAGTTCGCTTCTTGAGGACCTTTTGATTATTCTTGAACACGGATCTATTTCTTAAATTTTAAGCAGGTCATCATGGATGACACCTTTCATGACATGCCGGAAGAGGCCACTTCAAAATTGCCTTTTTTCTCAGGTGGTGATCCAGGCACTGCTCTATTACATCTAAGGGCGGTCAAACTTTTTATACATAAATATTGTCGTCCCTCACAATATAATCATGAAGATGTCAAGATACGTGTCTTTGGCTATTCTTTAAAAGGTGATGCTATCGATTGGTTTCGAAATTGCCCTGAAGAGTATTGTTTAGAAGATATCATCAATTCTTTTACAGATAAATACATAAAAAATGACTCGCCTTGTGTTCCCAGTGTTATGCAAAATAATAAAATTGATCTTGTAGAAGATTCAGCTATCAGCAGGAGTTTTCCAAACAATTCTCAAGACGAATCCACTTGTGCCACGACATCACAAACCCACGATAGTGGTGAAACAGAAACAAGTTGTCAAATCAGTCTCAACAACGATAAGCATCTTGTTAGCGAATTGATTCAGATGGTTAAGGGTATACAGCTAAATCAAGCTCAGGTAATCAAGAATATGGAGGCCAACCAGGCTCAAATCATTAAGAATATGGAACTTAATCAAGAAAAAATAATAGCGGATCACGCCAGGGAAATTGGTTCTATGCAGAGCAAGTTATTGGCCTTAGAGGAAAAGACAACAATCATGGAATTCAATCACTCCAATAAAATAATTGCCATAGAAGAAAATTATGAGAAGGAGATGAACTATATGCAAAATATCTTCATTGCCATGAAAACAGATAATGATAAAATGATTCAAAACATGGAAGCTAACCAGATCAATCTTCAAAATAGGATAAATGCCATTGACGCAAGTCATGCACAAGAAATAAATGTCATGGAAAACAGGTTAAAGATGATGGAAGTTAATCATTCTAATCAGATGTCTCTTCAACACAATTTGTTGACTATTGAAGAGAGTCATGCGAAGGAAATTACTCTTGTTAATGTTAAGCATTCTAATCAAATGACTACTATTCTAAATAAGTTGGAAAAAATGGAAAGATCACACAGTCAGAATTTCCAACCCAAGTCAGATTTGTCAACAGTTCATAGGCCTCCCAGTTTGCCGAAGCAATTTCCGTCTCATCACACAGAGGTCACTTTTCCCATTAAGGAAAAATTAACTATGTTTACAAAGGACGTTGAGAAAGACCAAGCTTATGTGTCACCATTGACAGAGTATATTCAGAATAAGATTGGTCACACTCCAGGTTCATCGAATATTTTGTACAAGGATTTTCAAGATAAGGACAAGAAATCTACAGTGGTCTCATTACTGACATCACAACCCACTCAGAAGAAGAGAAAGAAGCAAAAAAGAAGAAGTAAGCAGTTTGATTCGTCTGATGGCCGAGAGCAGCTTGACATTCAGATAAGACAGAGTCCTACAATTAGAAAGATTGGACATGGCACATCTGAAAAGCAGCCAACAGACTTGCTTGAAAGCAGGCAAATGCTCAACATGCACTATATTGAGCACATCTGATGCCACAGGGCATCCTTTGTATTGTATCTCTAACCTTACACCTTGTTATTTCAGCATTTCATTTTGCAGTTAGAGTAGATTTACTTTTCATGTTAAGTAGAATAATAAATAAAAGAAGAGCTTCTATTTTTCATGAACTTAATGTTATATGATGATATTTGGATGGACGCTACTTATGTAATCTTGTGTGTTGCTTGAATGCAGATTCTGGATTCTCACATTCCTTCAATGAAGCAACGTGTCCCCAAGTAGAGCCAGATGTTGACCACACTTTGTCAACGACCCCATAGCAGTACACCCCCATTTTTTCAAATGGGACTTATCATGTTCAAGGCTCGTGTCATCCAGATTTCATCGTCGATCGACAGTTTTTATAATGATGTAAACCCATTCTGCATGTTATGATGTAAATGATCTAAGTAAGACAGTCAATGTATGTAACAACCTAGGTAAGCCTAGTATGTTGTTGATGATCTCTATCCTAGGAGGTTTTTTGTCTCACTGATTCACGAAAGTGATCGGCAGAGTTTTTTCCCTCCAGCCTCACCCCAAAGCTAGGGTGGATTTTGTCATCAGCATGCTAAGTGAGTCCTAGTGTTCTATCGAGTCCTTGTAAAAGTAGTTTGAACTACTTGGTCTACTAGATCATATGTTGAGTCGCAGAACTGGGTATTTATTTGAGGGTCTATACAAATGGGTTTTCCCCCTTCATGTATGTAAATGTATTATCTCTTGTAAAAGAGGGTTGGAAAAATAATTATAATCCCCTCTTAGTCAATTAATTAAATTTTCTGGTCAATTAATAATAAAATCTTAAACCAGAAGTTTAATTAATTTAGGGTCCTAAATTAGGATTAAATCTTTAAAGGCAAAATTTGTGGGTCCTTGGAAAATGATTTTGAAAGCCCCAAGCCAAGGGAATATTGCGAATTTTAAGAAATATTGGACCCTTGGGCCTTGGTGGTTAAGTCAAGGTCAAAATTTTGGGGTAATTAACTCAAAAATAATATTTTTGAGTTAATTAAAATTGAATTAAATGATAAATTCGTTTTTCCCCAAAATTTTAATTTCAACGTTCCGGATTAAAAGATAATTAAATCTTTTGGACGGTTGAGATTATTTTGACGAGGATCATCCAAACTAGCCGTTAGAGATCTAGTCCTATAAATTTAGAAGTCTTTGTCATTTTTGAATCATCCGATCTCATAATCGTGTACTTGCTCTTAGAAGCTCTTGTAAACTTTTTTTGAGGAATAAAGCTAAAGACTTTGGGGTTACAAATCTGGATGTTCCTTCTCAGATCTATGTGGTGAATTCTCTCTAAACTCTGCTACTTGGTTTCTTGCATTTTATGGTTGATGGCCTTCATGGATTAATCTGCATATAGGTATCTTATGCAGTTTTCTAGGTTTATAAAATAACATTCTGATTTTTCTAAGGGTCTAATGTTGTTTTCTTAAGTCTCTATCAGTCTAAAATTCAGATCTAAGTGTGCAGGGAAATTTTCTTAAGATTGGGCGTCTGGGGAAGTCTTCGGTTGGACCAGCCGACTCTCAATGAGCATAGATTTGATAAGCTCTTGATTTGTTAAATTCTGGGTCCATCTTATGATATTTGGGTTTTTGCAGGGTCTTCTAAGGCTTGTGCCTCTCACCTAAACTTTAAATCTCTGAAAAATTGTGCTAAAATGGATTTTAAATCTGACCTTGAGGGTTTTGAACTTGTAAATTAGTTGTAAATTTGTAAATTGTTCAAGATTGTTAGGGTTTAATCATTAAAACTGGCGTGTGTGTCTTCAGATCTGACTGTCTTTGCAGGTTACAGGATTAAAATCGAAATTTTTTTTAGATCTAAGGCAGATCTAGCTTCCAAAGGCCAGATCTGGCCTCAGAATCCTCTGTTCCATCTGTCTGCTCCGACTAATCGACCTGCAACATAGAAGAAATACAAACGCATACACAACATTGACATTGCGAAACCCGCGTTTCGATTTTTTGTGTAGTTTCAGACTTTCGTTTAAGAATTAGCGTTTAGTTTGTATTAATAGAGTTCGATTGGATATCGTAGGTTTTATTTTATTTTTAATGTGTGTAGCGTAGGTTTAGAACTTAGTTCAAGTTTAACGTTTGTTTGATTGTAGTTTTAATATAGGTTCGATTTATTTAGATTTAAATTAGATTTTAGTTGAAGTTAACTTCAGGTTTTTTTTAATTTAGATTTTTTTTTAAATTTTAATTCAGTTTTAACTTCGTTTAAATTTAGCTTAATTTTAACTTTAGCATTTTAACTTTTTAGAGCTTTGTTTAGATTTAGATTTTTAAATTTAGATTTAAAAAATTAAAAAAAAAAAATTAAAAAAAAAATTTCAAAATCCAAAAAAATAAAAAATAAAAAATTATAAAATTTTTCAAAAATATCTTTTATGGTCAAGTGAGCTTTTGAAATTTTATCTTGAGATTGACTATATAAAATCGTTGATTTGTCTGGATCGAAATTAATTGAGCATTTAAAATCCTGGCATTTTCATTATTCATGGTTGTGGTGTTTTTAATTGAATATCATTGATCAATCGTGTTTCCATAAGCAGCAGTTAGTCATCATTCACTGGTTTATAATTGCATAACGAGATCTTGTTTGACTCCATAAGGCACTGGTCTTAAAAGTGAAATATAATCTGTGGAATCTCGTTTATTCTGTCAAATACTTGATGTTCTAGCTGTGTCTCCTAGATTTATCCTTCATTTCTAAAAGGGTCTACCTCCCTTAGCCTGCAAGGAGACAGCTTAAAGAGAGAGATTGGGGATAAAGGTGACAGCCCCCAGTCTGAGCCGTTGTCGCGGTGCCCTGAACAATCTGTGCGACAACAGGTGGTGTTATAGCAGTACTCTCCTAGGTGCAGCCACTTCAGCCACGCTCTCTGCTGCCCACTGACATAGTTACGCAAGTAGCCCTCCAGCCACTTGTTAACTATCTCCATCTGCCCGTCCGTCTATGGGTGGTAGCTGGTACTCGGTGTCAACTCTATCCCCACCAACCGAAAAAGCTCCTGCCAAAATCCACCCATGAAGTGGTTGTCCCTGTCACTGACAATGGTCTTGGGAAGACCATGTAACCTAAAGATATCCCGAAAGAACAGCTCTGCCACCTGTGCTGCTGTATAGTGCGCGGATATGGCGAAAAAGTGTGCATATTTTGTCAATCGATCAACGACGACAAATATACAGTCCTTGCCCTGCACCGCGGGCAACCTTGTGATGAAATCCATCGAAATACTCTCCCATTTCCCCTCTAGAATGGGAAGAGGCTGCAACAATCATGCTGGATGGTTCATCTCCCCTTGTTGCGCTGGCAAACTTCGCACTCCCTGACATGCTAGAGTACGTCCTCCTTGAGGCCCTTCCATGAGAACCTCTCTCTTATGGCCCTGTAGGTTTTGGTAAACCCCTGGTGACCAGCCAATGGTGAATCATGAGAAGCCTGTAATATCTTCCTCTTGAGCTGAGAGCCCTCAATCAAGAAGATCCTGTCCCTGTAGTAGATGATCTCATCCATCACCCTGTATCAATCATCCGTAACCTATCCATCCTGAACCTCGCGAGAAAACCTGGCCTTGGAGTACTCCACCAAAAGTCGAGTCCTCCAATCTGCGTCCAGACTCATCAAGGACAACGCGGCTGGTCTCCGTGAAAGTGCATCAGCCACCACGTTGTCCTTCCCTTTGACATATTCTATGTCAAAGTCGTAGGCCTGGATCTTACTAACCCACTTCTGCTGCCACTCCTGTAGCTGCTTCTGCTCTAAAAAGAACCTGAGGTTGTTGTGGTCAGTCCTCACCCTGAACCTGTTACACACCAAGTATTGCCAGAATTTGGCCAAGGCATGCATGATGGCCAACATCTCCTTGTCATATATGGCATATAACCGCTCATGTGGAAGGAGCTTCCGGCTCTCAAAAGCTATCGGGTGACCTCCCTGCATCAATACTGCACCGATCCCCTCTCCCAATGCATAACACTCTAGGACAAACGGCTACGTGAAATCTGACAATGCAAGTACTGGGCAGTTGCTCATCACCTCCTTGAGCCTGTCAAAGGCCCGCTGCGTTGTATCCGACCAACTAAATGCCCCCTTCTTCGTCAAATCTGTACGGGGTGCAGCAAGCTGAGAGAAACTCTTGACGAACTTCCTGTAATAAGTGCAGATACCAACAAATCCTCGAAGTTCTGTACGTTTCTCGACTCTGGCCAATCCCTGATGGCCCTGATCTTCTCCTCGTGGACCCTCACTCCGTCCACTCCTATGATGTGTCCCAAGTATAGCATCTCCGTCAACCCAAACTCGCACTTGGAGAGCTTAGCATAGAACTGCTGCTCCTCCAAAATACGTAGCACTGCCTCTATGTGTTGAAGATGCTCCTCCCAAGTCCTGTTATATATCAATATATCATCAAAAAAGACCAACACAAACTTCCTTAGGTGACTGCGGAAGATGTGGTTCATGCATGACTGGAAGGTGGCTGATGTGTTGGTTAGCCCGAAAGGCATAACCAAGAACTCAAAGTGGCCATAATGGCACCTGAAAGCGATCTTGGGAATGTCCTATTCCCTCACGCGAATCTCGTGGTACCCGGATCTCAAATCGATCTTCGAGAAGAACTGTGCTCCTCTTAACTCATCCATCAGCTCATCAATCTGCGGTATTGGGTACCAGTTCTTCATGGTCTTTTTATTCAGAGCCCTGTAATCAATGCACATTCTCAATGTGCCATCCTTCTTCTTCACCAACACTACTGAAGAAGCAAAAGGACTAGTGCTAGGCCGAATGTGTCCAAGAACCAGCAACTCCTGGATGGCCCGCTCAATCTCGTCCCGATAGGCCTTGGGGTGCCTATAGGGTGTGGTGATAACGGCCTGAACGACCTGCTCTAACTCAATAGTGTGCTCCAATCCCTGATCTGGTGGCTGTCCCGGCGGTATCTCCCCAAACACCACGGCATACCGGTCAAGGATGGACTGTATCTCAGGATGAACTGACTGCCCGATAGTCCTTGCCTTTGATGCACACAGCTCTACTGCCCACTCTATGTCTCCCTTCCAGAAGTCTGCCTCCATCCGGTGAGCTGAAACAGTCTGGGGTGGGTAAGTGTGCATCCCACGTATCTTCTCATGCTTCCCGGTCTCTTACCATTCCACTCCATCTCCAAGGCCTCCCAATCTGTGGTGACCTTCCCTAGAGTAATCAGCCACTGTACAGCCAATACCACATTGGTATCTGGTATGTTAACCACAAAAAAGTGGTTAGTCACTGTGTAGGTGCCCATCGTCACAGCCAGCTCCGGAACATATCTGGCACACTGCATCATCTGATCTCCTGCGACCAATACTGAAAATCCATCGAAGCTCTTTGTCAATATACCTCTCCGCTCAACCATCTGTGCATCGATGAAGTTGTGGGTTGCCCCACTGTCTACTAGGACTGAAACTCGCTGCCCACGTACTGTCCCTCGGACACGCAGTATCAAATGCTTGGGTACTCCCCGCAATGCTGCAAGGGTCCCCCCTGTGGGTGCAAAAGCTGCACCTCCTGCTCCTTGATCCAGGTGGATTAATCAAGAACAGGTACAAATGGCTTGAGTACAAGGCTCAAAAATCAAAGTGTTCGGATTGCTCTCGAACCAAGTTCAAGTTGTAGATCTCGTAATTCTGAATCCAACGGCGCAGACGGCACTCAATTCCGAGTCCGTATGAAGAAGTTATAAGCGGTCAAAGTTCCAGGTTGACTTGGTGACTGGGCAGCGTTAAAGAGGACACAAATTGGACTTTTTCCGGCCACCGGATTCCGGCAAGCTCAGGCCAGATTCCGAGTGAAATTGTGGCCTGGTTAATTGCACTCCTTCGGTCCAAAAACGAATTTTTAAAAAGGCGTAATTTGTTTATGAAAACAAAAATTATTTAAAAAAAAGGGGTGGCAGGCCACCACCCCCTTCTACTCCAATAGTATATCATAACATATCAAAAAAATATTATATATTGTGGGTGGCGGGCCATGACCTTGGGACCCACGGGATTCTCGGCCCGTTGGATATATATATATATTACATAACGGTTATATTAACGTTCAACCCTTAAAGATATAATATGTTAAAGCTTGTGATATGGAGGTGGTTGGGGGCGGGCCGCCCAATGCGGGTCCGACCCCCCAAACAATATTATATTTTTTTTTTTTAAATAAAAACGCGTGCTATGTTGGGAGGGCCGGGATTTGACCCCCCGACCTCTCCTCAACGTTTTCTAAACTTTACCAATGCGCCAACGGTGGGACTTGGGTAAGTCCGCCCAGCAAATTTTATATAAACTCGTCTTTTTACCAGTGCTCCCAGGCCATGGAGGAGCGGGAGCACATGCACGCAGATCGAGATTTAATATTTTTTTAATTGCAGGTCATGTGGAACCATGAGCCCAGAAAGAGGCAGGCGGAACCCTGATTGAGGCTCAATTTTCAGGAGGGCGAAATTTCGACTTTGTCCAAATGGGACAAATTTTATGTCGTTTCAGCACTACTCAGCGCCACGAGTCTGATGGCGTGCTTAGTTTCTGCATCTGAGTTTTCGATTTTTCAGCCACTTTTGGAAGTGGGTGATGCCGGTGTCAGATTTTTACATGTGGGCAGTCATTTTCCACTTTCTCGACGCCACAAGATTGATGGTGTTTTCAGATTCTGCCGCAGGGAAGTTCAGCCTTTAGCAAATGGCAGCATGAGGTATATGATGTGTATTCCATGTACTTCTTTATTTATTTCTCGTTGAGATGCATTATGTCTTGCAGATCCCGGTTGATACATGAGTCGTGGGATCTTGCTTTGTGTTGTTTTTGATGTACTTTCAGCTATGGATTTGTGTCATGTATGAGTCCCTTTTATGCCAGATTGGCGGGATGCTCCCTTTCATATGTGTATTTTTGAGATCCCTTGTTTTCCAAGATTGGCGAGATACTCTCATTTGCTACATGTCAGCTATGGTCATACTGATAGGATTCTTTCTTTATGTATGAGAGTTCTGCAGTGGAATATCTCTTAAAGAATTCAAGCCACTCCTGCGTGAGGGCGATTTTTCCTTGTATGCCGTAGGAAAGCACATCCATGTACATCTCTTCTTACAACACATAATGTAGCGGCCTAAACCATCTTGACACTGAGGCCCGGAGATGTAGTCCCTCCTGGACGAACTTCGTCATCAAACGACGTGTTCTTATGATTGCTGATCTTGTTCATTTATGTTCCTCTTCTTTTCAGCTACAATTGTTCATTTCAGTTCTTTAACGTCTTAATTAAATGCAATTCTATTTATCAGCCAAATTAAAAGGTCTTGGTTAAGGGTATCAAGATTTTACCCTGGATCAAGTGGTATCGGAGCAGGTATTCTTGCTGATTGGATTGCAGGTGTGAACATTGGACGTTTGCTGAGTTGAGCCATGGAAAGTGTGAAGGACATGTATGAAACCATGCTCAGGGTGTCCGAGAAAGCGAACATGTTGTACGAGGCTTACGAAAAACAAGCAGCAGAGAATGAAGAATTGAAGACCCTCCTACACAAAGAGGAGGAGGAAAAACAACAGTTGCAGCTTCAGTTGCAAACCACAACAAAAGAGTTGGAAGATTGGAAGCGCAACAATGAAATTATGCAAGCAGATCATGATGCCTTGAAGGCGTTCCTACATGAAGAGAAGGAGGAGAAGCAGCAGTTGCAGCTTCAGTTGCAAGCCACAACAGAGGCGTGGGAAGATTTGAAACGCAACAACGAAACTCTTCAGAGAGATCATGATGCCTTAAAAGCATTCCTACAGAAAGAGAAGGAGGAGATGCAGCAGATGCAGCTTCAGCTACAAGCCGTGTCAAAGGCAGTGACAGAAGTGAAGCGCGATGAAGGCTTACAACAGCTTTCTTCATCTATTTTGCAATCAACACCTAAGGTAAATAGTGTTGATTTTTCTTCAGTTTCTTCACATGATGTCATTTCAGTTGGAAGTGTGGAGATACCAATCACAGGTACCGGCATGAGGCTCCTCACTAAAATGGGGTACAGAGGAGGAGGACTTGGCATTCGTGGCCAAGGCATCACCGAACCATTGGAGGTTGTGCAACGACCTCGTTATGCAGGTTTGGGGTACATAGATGAAGGGTGTTCGAAGGACATCAAAGGCAAACAGATAATGATGAACTCTCCAAGGAAGAGGAATAATAGGGACACTTCGCCATCATTCCACGGTAGTGAACGTTGCAGTGAAGGAACCGAGGCGAGCTCCCATCATCATGATGGCACCGGAGACCACCCCAGAAGGTATACTAAGTCTCATTATTCCAGAGTGCATTTTGATTACAAGAATGTTGATAACCATGGTCGTAAAATATGGCATCGTAAAACTTGTTATTTTTGTGGTTTAAATAACCATGTGATTTCTAAGTGCTGGAAGAGGATGGCAGCACAAAGAAGGAAGAGGCACGAAAAGCCTTCTCCCCAACAGGAAAATAAATCAGTTAAGCAGGTTTGGAGGAAAAAGAACTTTTGCATCCATTGCGACCGAAGTGGCCACCAAAGAGCCACATGCTGGAAACTTCATCCAGAGCAGCGCCGTAAAGACAAAGCACCCGTGCATACACCAGTCGAAAGAGCTGATTGACAAGCAAGTTCGCCACAGGGAAATGATCCACTCGTTTTAATAAATGAGAAGTGGTTCTTCTAGATTGTTTTTTTCTAGAGATGTTAAGCTTGTCATGGCCATGCTTGTAAGTCTTTTGTCACATTTTTATTATGAAAGTGATGATGTGTTTCCATCACTCGTTTAAGCGACATGACATTTTTTTGGCCTTGTTTTATAAGTCGTGTGTTAGATCTCTTTCATGTAAAAGTGATGATGTGTGACATCACTTTGAGATGCGACGTTTATGTTTTGGTCATGTTGTATGAGTCGTCTGATGCATTTCTTTCATGTAAAAGTGATGAGGAGTTTTTCCATCACTTCGAAATGTGACGATGAGGTCTGGTCTTGTAATTTTGTTGATGTATGATTTCTATTTTGCTGTAAGCTTGACCACCGAGTACATGTTATAAACTCGTGGCAAGTATGGAAACATCTGAGTCATTATTGGTCACATTGAGAATGTAATGTTCATTGCAGCTTTGGGCAGGTGTTGGCATTCTGATTCCGAAGGACAGAAGTGAAGGAGTCTTTAAGGGATGCGCCTTTTCAGACATTTGCATTTCTACAGTTGTAGGTGTTGGCTTTGCATCTTGATTCCGAAGTACGTAAGGTGAAGGAGTCTTCAAGGGATGTGCCTTTTCAGACATCACATTGTAGCAGTTGTACATGATGGCTTTGCATCTTGATTCCGAAGTATGTCAGGTGAAGGGGTCATGTGGGGATGCGCCTTTCAACGACAGTTGCAGAAAGTTGATGATACGTAAGCTTGATGCTTTTAGAGGACCAAAAGCTCCTCAGTGGGGAGGATTGATCCAGGTGGATTAATCAAGAACAAGTACAAATGGCTTGAGTACAAGGCTCAAAAATCAAAGTGTTCGGATTGCTCTCGAACCAAGTTCAAGTTGTAGATCTTGTAATTCTGAATCCAACGGCGCAGACGGCACTCAATTCCGAGTCCGTATGAAGAAGTTATAAGCGGTCAAAGTTCCAGGTTGACTTGGTGACTGGGCAGCCTTAAAGAGGACACAAATTGGACTTTTTCCGGCCACCGGATTCCAGCAAGCTCAGGCCAGATTCCGGGTGAAATTGTGGCCGGGTTAATTGCACTCCTTCGGTCCAAAACCGAATTTTTAAAAAGGCATAATTTGTTTATGAAAACAAAAATTATTTAAAAAAAAGGGGTGGCAAGCCACCACCCCCGCCACCCCACTCAACCGTATATCATAACATATCAAAAAAAAATATTATATGTTTATGGGCCGGCGGGCCATGACCCCCGCCGGACCCCACGGAACCTTTCCAGCCGTTGGATATATATATATAATACATAACGGTTATGTGTTAACGTTCAACCCATAAAGATATAATATGTTAAAACCGTGATATGGAGGTGGTTTGGGTGGGCCGCCCAATGCGGGTCCAGCCCCCCAAACAATATTATATTGTTTTTAAAAACAAAAACGCGTGCTATGTTGGGAGGGGTGGGATTTGACCCCCCGACCTCTCCTCAACGTTTTCTAAACTTTACCAATGCGCCAACGGTGTTACTTGGGTAATTCCGCCCAGATTTTTTTATATAAACTCAGAGTTTTACAGTGCGCCCAAGCCATGGAGGAGCGGAGCACACGCACGCAGATTGAGATTTAATATTTTTTTAATTGCAGGTCATGTGGAACCATGAGCCCAGAAAGAGGCAGGCGGAACCCTGATTGAGGCCAAATTTTCAGGAGGGCAAAATTTCGACTTTGTCCAAATGGGACAAATTTTATGTCGTTTCAGCACTACTCAGCGCCACAAGTCTGATGGCGTGCTCAGTTTCTGCATCTGAGTTTTTTATTTTCCAGCCACTTTTGGAAGTGGACTATGCCGGTGTCAGATTTGCACATGTGAGCAGTCGTTTTCCACTTTCTCGATGCCACAAGATTGATGGTGTTTTCAGATTCTGCCGCAGAGCTGCTCAGCCTTCAGCAAATGGCAGCATGAGGTATATGATGTGATTTCCATGTAATTCTTCATTTATTTATCGTTGAGATGCATTATGTCTTGCAGATCCCGGTTGATACATGAGTTGTGGGATCTTGCTTTGTGTTATTTTTGATGTACTTTCAGCTATGGATTTGTGTCATGTATGAGTCCCTTTTATGCCAGATTGGCGGGATGCTCCCTTTCATATGTGTATTGTTGAGATCCCTTGTTTGCCAGGATTGGCGGGATACTCTCATTTGCTACATGTCAGCTATGGTCATACTGATAGGATTCTTTCTTTATGTATGAGATTTCCGCAGTGGAATATCTCTTAAAGAAGTCAAGCCACTCCTGCGTGAGGGCGATTTTTCCTTGTATGTCATAGGAAACATATCCATGTACATCTTCTTCTCACAACACATAATGCAGCGGCCTACACCATCTTGACACCGAGGCCCGGAGATGTAGTCCCTCCTGGACAAACTCCGTCATCAAACGATGTGTTCTTATGATTGTTGATCTTGTTCATTTATGTTCCTCTTATTTACAGCTACGGTTGTTAATTTAAGTTCTTTAACGTCTTTAAGTAAATGCAATTCTATTTATCAGCCGAATTAAAAGGTCTTGGTTAAGGGGTATCAAGATTTTACCCTGGATCACTCCTGGAGGTGGAGGCGGCAAATGGTCTTGCACTGCCTAACTGTCTCCTGCCTCCCCATCATCATACTTATCCTCTTCCCCGCTGCTCTCAGAGAAGACCTCGATAAAATGTGCTTTGCCAGCAGCACATCTGTGTCCCAGTGCCCACGGCCCCTGACAGGTAAAACACAACCTCTTCTTCTTCAACTCCCTCCTGGCATCATCATCTAACTGCCCCCTACCCGAATTCCCCTTAGGAGGCGGAATCCTCACATCCTTCCCCTTTGGCTGGAAAGCCTGTCTCTGGGGGTAAGGTGTCCTGGTCCGAGGTAAAACATCCTGCAAATCCCGAGTCCTGCCAACTACGTCCTGGAGTGTCGCTGGTCTGGCGGATCTGACCAACCCTCGAAGCGGCTCTGCTAACCCCTCAATGAACATGTATATCATTCGTGTCGCAAATAGATCGAGCACCATCATTGAAAGTCTCAAGAAATCTGCAATATATGTCTCCGGGCTCCCGATCTGTTTGAGCCTCGTCAGCTCCACAAAATGCTCCTCCGAATCCCTCCGGGCAAACCTCTCTATCAATCTCCAGGTGAACTCGGCATATGTGGTCACTGTTGAATGCCTGAGTATAACCATCCCATGGAACCACTAATCTTGGGCCTCACCATCCAAATGCAGCGTCACCACCTTGATGGCCTCCGTCTCTGCCATCTGGTTGAGCTGCAAGTATATGTCCAGCTTCTCTACCCAAGACTTTGCTGAACTGTTTGATGAACCATCAAACGTAGGCAAATGGAACCTGCTCACTGTACGCTGGGTATCTCCCTCGTGATAATGCCGATGCCCTCTGTGATGGTCACGGGGTCTGCAGTCCCGCTGAAGCTGAACAAAATTTCTGAATGAAAGGGCATCCCTGAACTCCTGCCCATATGCCTGATACTTAGCAAAATAATCACCCATGTGGCCAAGCTCTGGCTCCTGCTGTGCTCCTGCCCCAGTGTCTGCACCCAGAAAAGTGGGCATAGTGGAACGAGTGGGGGCATGTGATGCCTGGTGCGGAGTGGCATCCCATTCCTGCAAATGGTGGGATGTGCTCGACCCCTCACCAACCTGGAAACCACTTGGGGTTTCACGCTATCTAGCCTCTACAGCAGTGAATCTCTGACCCATCACCTCGATCTGCCTCGCCAGATCCTGTACTAATTTGAGGAGTGCTTCCCCAAACTGTTTTGCATCGCTATCATCTGCCATTGGCTCTTCCTGTTCTGTGCCCACTACTGGAACGCAGTCACCCTCTCTGTAGGTAATTTGTAACCTACACTCTTTGTCACGGTACCTCCTACCTCTGTAGCAAATATACGGCTTCTCCCCCGGTGTCATAGACAACCAGCTCCACAGGCTGAGCCAGATCTATGAGCTCTGATACCACTATAATATCCCTCTTCAGGGATATCTCTCAAACACAAGCAAACTCCAACCAGAGATGGACTGGGAAGGCATTTACCAGATATTTCACCTCTGAAAAGAGGGTGAGATCTAGAGGCTACCTGGCCCTTTCCAGACTCTGTCTAAGAGTATGGGGAAAACACACCAAGTGGTATAGTAACAGGAATGCTCGAAGAGAAAAATAACAGTAGTGCAAGCATACAATAGCATATATAGAACATGTAAAAGATACTCAAGAAATGTAGAGAGAATGCTAAGCCATTTTATTACACTGAAAAATATAAGTGAGTACAATAGGTGATCAGAGTGATGGAACCTAGTCTTGCACCAGGCAAGTGAAGAAATACTCTCAGAATGGCAAGGAAATGGCTGCTCTCTGATCTGCGTCCAAGCTGCTGGGGAACTGCTGTGCTGCTACTACTACTGGAACCAAAATGAGTATTTGGGGCTACTCCCCTACTCGGAAAAAGCTGAAACTTTGGAATCAGCCTCTACTCACCAAACCCAGAAAAGCCCAGAGAGCATTTCTGACAAGGCCGACCCCTGAAAATCACCCCCTTGAGGATCTACGCTATCTTCCAGGGCTCTGCGCTGAGGCTGAATGGAATCCACCAAAATACTGCCACGAATTCTGCCAAAAGCTTCCAATAGGCAAGGGTTGGCCCCTTGCACACTCTCTAGACCCGAAACCTCCAAAATGACATCAACCCGGAGCTCCCACAAAATGAACAGCGTCCTCCCTCTCAAGACTGCGCAGTCACTAGATGCAATGCTCCACAACAAAGCCTCAACTCGATTCTCCTGCAAAAATACTGATAGGAATGCCTCACCCGAGCAAGCACTCGAAGTCTCCCGGGGCTGAGGGTGAGATCTCCGAACGGAGACACTCGGTGCACTAAACAGTGCTGCAGACAAGCTAAACAGCTAGCGTGCTCAAGTAGTCGAAGCGACCAGGTCAATATGCATAAACATCCAATGCCAAAATGAGGAGGCTCTCCTTCTTTTTATAACGATGGGCCTCTCTCAAACCCTAGGCCCCACCATCTCCAACATAGCCTCCCTTTGCCCACGTTTGCCAACTCAACCTGCGCAGTCCATCCCACGTGGTCTAAGTGGGTCCCCCCTCTACGTGGTCTCTTGGCCCCTCCTTGGCCCACTTAAGTTATAATGTTGTGTCTACTAGGGAGTGCACTTTATCTTTAGAGTGAGTTATGTCCCCCTCTACTCACTTTATTTATAATTTAACTATAGAAGGCAAAATTGATCAAAATTAATATTTCCAATTAGCTATCGCTAATTGGGAATATTACACTGAAGGCCTCTGCGCTACCTCTGCATCACCCAGACGGCTCTACATCACTCTGTGTGTGGCCTCTGCGTTAGCTTGGCTGGGTTGTGTCCCTTCTGCTGGCCTCTACACTGCCATGGTACGATGTTGCCTCTCTGATGCTGTATTCTCGGCCTCGGATCAGATCATCCCTTGTCGATCTCCGCCCCTCACTGCACTGCAAACTCACTTCGAATTCCTCAGCAAACCCCGCCCCAGAAATTTGACTTAACTTCAATGCTCTGCAATGAGTGTGTGTTATCCAACTGACCCCAAGCCTTTCCTTTATACTTTTCTCGTTGGCAAACCAATGGCCGTGATCTAATTTCTTATCGACAGCTGAGATTAAAAAAAGGCTTGATCCACATCACTTAGAACATTTCATCACATGTGTAAATTAATTCACTTTAATTTTTTAATTTACCTAAGTTAGACTTAGGGTCCCCATTAAAAAATTTAATTATTTGAATAACTATTACACCAGATGAAATTTCTCCAAACGCTTTCTGGGCCTTGGAGATCTCGTGTGTTCCAACCCCTCCACAAAGTTTCGAAGCTAGAGCACACCTGATGCTACCCCAAAATCTCAACACTCCCTCTTAGCGAGGAGTGTGCTCTAGCAATACTTCCACATTGAAGCATCACCCTGATCTTGGCATCAATCTCCGCGCTACTGATGCTTGGCCTGCTTCCCTCCATCCACTGCGTTGTTGCTTTCTGTATTGCTGCCCATGTCACCGCCACCGACACTACTACATCCATACTGTAGCTCCCTCTCAAATTGCTGCATCATGCTACCCATAGCACTGCCACTGCTAACTGCTACACTGCAACTCAGTTGCTGAGAAGTAAGCAATTGAAGGACCATCACCCAATCACTGACAGACAAGTCAGTTGGGTTGTAACTTGTAGCTCATCACTTAAGCACCCTCTGTTGTTGCATTCCGATGTCTCTCTGAAGCTATGCGCTATCTGTTGCACTGCGTTGTGTAAGCACTGCCTCTGCGCTGCTCTAGACTTCAACATCCCAGCACTACCTCTACTTCACTGTGATCATCTGCACCCACTGCTCCAGTCATCATGATACTATCTTAAGACTCTCGTAGCTCGTCTGTGATCCAAGAGTTTGGGCACCTCAAGGATCCCGCCAACATCTGTAGCTGCTCTACAGATTAGTATCCCCCACTTCCTTGGTTCATGAGCACTCATGGCTACGTCATCGCCACTATCATTGTCCCCTTTCGCTATTGTTGCCTTGGAATCAGAAAATTCTTTGTCCTTCCTCTTAGAGCCTTTGTCCTTTAGATGCAAGGGTTGCATCCTCCTCCTCTTCTTTATTTACTTTGACTCTACTGTTGCTGCTTTGCCTCTAGGTTATTCTCATGATTTCCTCCTAACGGAGGATTGCCCACATGTCCACCCAGGATGGTAATGCTGCTCTGCCCAAGATGCCTTGGACAAACGTTTCCCATTCTTTGGTGACTTCATTCAGGGCAGTCCTCACCATGAGCCCTTCATCCAGAATTAACCCCAAAACAATCAGTTGGTCCCGAATAGTCTAAAGTCTAAAGAGGAAGGGATCAATTTCCTCTCCCGTCTGCATCTAGAACAACCGCATCTGATTCTCCAGAAGCATCTTCCTCTGGACGGAGCTTCCCTGATACATCGTGTTCAATGTTGTCCACATCTTGTTTGCCTTGTTCTTCCCAGCAATATGTGGGACCAAGTGATCCTTTACTCCATCCATGATCAAGCGCTTTGCCCGCGCCTAATTCTCATTGAATTTCTTCAAGGGATCTGCATCAGTAGGCATAGCTAGGACATTTTATGCATGGTCCTTGATGTTGTACTCATCCAAGACTGTCAGGATTTTGGCCCACCAGATAACAAAGTTGGACACATCGTCCAACCTATCATGATCTCTCAACCCATGAGAAACCATCTCTGCTCAAATTGTCGAATCACAAACTCTTACCCCTTTCGTTGTTGCTACGCTCAGCAAAAGAATGGATCTGGGCTTCTTGGCGAAAGAGCCCCTCTAGAAAATGTGCTCCCTTTCACAGGTGATTTCTCTCCCGGAAATCCTTCACTAATTCTAATGAATCATTCCTCTATGATCACTCCTCTTGATCAAACTCAAATTCCTTGGCTAGAGAATCTTCGAGCGACTATTCTCCTCCCGCTTTTGTCACCTCTGCTAGGCACTATTCTGCACTGACAGAACCTATGCCACACCAGCAACTTCTGAAGATCTGAAACAGCACTTCGGATCTCGGCAAACTGCACAGCAACTACCGAACTTGGACTGTGTCACCCTCTAGGTGTTGCGTTAGCCTCTGCGTGAGAAGACTGGCTCAGCGTCCCTCTTCTGGTGCTACTTCAGCCTCTGCGTGAGCAGACTGGCTCTGCGTCACCTCTCTAGAGTTGCGTCAGCCTCTGTGTGAGCAGACTGACTCTGTGTCACCCTTCCAGGGTCTGCATCCCTCCTGGTGTTGCGCTGCCTTCTTCTGGATCTCTGTTGCTTCAACTGCCCTTCTTGCAGCAAATATCTTTAGCCGCTTTGCTGGTGGATCAACTTGATCTGCGATGCTCTCATACCATGTGAAAGTTTCAAAACAAAAACCCTACTGCAGTGTCTTGATATACTTCGCCTACTTGTTTAATTAACTTAACAAGTTAATTAACTGAAGTTTTCAGAAAAACATTAAAGCAAATACACACTGCATTCTACACATCTACAGATCATTTACTGAACAACAAGCACATGTGAAAAAATTACACAGATTTTTCGGACAAATATCCCCGGAAAAACCTAATGCAGGAAAACTGGTGCAGCAGCTCTAGAGGGTTTTATATTATGCAAAATCTGAATACAACAATCTGGGCACCAGAAAGGTTTGCCCTACAAAGAAATTACACCGCAATTGTACCTTTCACTCGAAGACAGAAAATATGGCCGAATGACACCCTCAATCGGAATTTATAGATAACGAGCCCTTTCTGGCCCACTGGAAACCCTCAATGTAGTCTTCTTCAGCTTTCTGCGTCAACCCTCTAGCCCAACGCAGCCTCTGCATAGCACAAGCTGCCCCTGCGTCACTCTGAAGGCCTTTGCTCTGCCTCTGTGACTCCCAGACGACTCTACGTCACCCTCTGCATGGCCTCTACGTCAACTTGGCTGGGCTACGTCAACTTGGTTGCGCTGCGTCCCTCCTGTGGGCCTCTGCGCTGCCCTGGTACGATGTTGCCTCTCTGCAGTTGTATTCTTAGCCTCAGATCAGATCATCCCTTGCCTATCTCTGCCCCTCACTGCACTGCAAACTCACTTTGAATTCCTCAGCAAAACCCGCCCCAGAAATTCGACTTAGCTTCAGTACTCTGCAATGTGTGTGTGTTCTCCAATTGACCCCAAGCCTTTCCTTTATACTTTTCTTGTTGGCAAACCAACGATCGTGATCTAATCTCTTATCAACGGCTAAGATAAAAAGAAAGCTTGATCCACGTCACTTGGAACATTTCATCACGTGTAAATTAATTCACTGTAATTTTTTAATTTCCCTAAGTTAGTTAGACATAGGGTCCCCATCAAAACATTTCATTATTTGAATAACTATTACACTGGATGAAATTTATCCAAACGTTTTTTGGGTCTTGGAGATCTCATGTGTTCCAGCACCTCCACAAAGTTTCAGAGCTAGAGCACGCCCGATGCTACCCCAAAATCTCAACAGTCACATGATTTGTAAGCTCATTTGCTTAATTGCACTAATGAATTCTTGTACTGGAAGGTGAGGAGACACATTGGATCTTATACAGGATTGTAGGTGGGTCTTCATCTTGGGTTTGGTCTCCCTATACAGGGTCAAAGCCCTCCAGGGGGTCATATTGGCATTTGTAGGGTGTGCGTTGAGAGCCATCGGCCTCCACTATGGATAGTCATGGCTTTGGATCCTTAACCACCATTCATTGCTCGCTCGTGTCCAACTTATTTGATGATGACGATGTACCTAGACCACCTTTCCCAGTCGGCTACACACATGCACCACACACTTGGTTGTTGATCCAGGGCCCAAATGGGGTTGTGTCTCACCATGGGAGACAAAGGGAGGGTTTGCATCATTTTTCCAGCCCTTGCAGATGGGATACATGCTTGTTCGTTTCAGTTGGAGACCCATGAGGATGATTTTGTGCCCCCACAGCCACTTAGGGGCACCAGATGTCATTTGCTTGGAGATCAGAGGGGCCACCATTTCATCACTATTTTTGGAGCCCTTCTATTCATTTTGGCACATGTTGGACTTAATTTGGCCTTCAAACAGCCCCCTTAGTTGCTTATATGTCATCGGCCCTCTTCATAGGCTAATTATTCATATTGTGGAGGTATTTGGTGGGCTTGTCACCAAAAGGATGTTATTTTGCGCATTATTTTATTATAGGGACATTATTAGGCATAATTAGGTCATTCGAATCCATTGGTGGATCATATAAATATAAGAGAGATTCATTTGATCTCTCATCTTGGATTTGGGATATATCTTTTGAAAGATTTCGGACTTGCAATTTGTGGAATGATTTGGATGATATAATGCATTTTGATGTGTGGAATATTTTCGCTATCTCTCTTGGAGCTTCTATTTGGCAAGTTTAAGGATGGATATACTCTTTTTGTCATGTAAGTGCTCTTTTCATGTGAATTTCATAATGTTTCATGCCTGATGTATGGAATGTTATGTCATGATTTTGCTTGTTTCCAAAAAATTAATGCAAATTTAAGAAACACTTTTATTCTTAGCTCGTTGCATATATTAAGCATCTTGGCAAGAAGAAATAATTTTTCTAGGGGTAGGTTGTGCACCTTTTACCTTGAAACTCCATCAAATATTGCATATCGAAGTATAAATGTCTAAGGTTGTTGTGAAGTTGCATCCACAAAGAGCATAGTTGGTTCTTTAGGCCTCCTTGAAGAGCGAAGTTCCTAAATCTTAATCATTTTGACTCCAATCTTCCTAATAGCCAGACACGGGTCCTAGATCCTTGGTGATAACATTAACTTAATGAAATATCATTCTTTCACCTCTTTTCTTTCTCTTTTCTTCATTCGCTAAGGATAAGGAGATTTTCTGGGGTTTGGTGCAAAATTTTAGGGACGAGGAATTTTAGGATTCCATTCAGACAAGTTTCTTCATTTAAGTACACTTTAGGCATCCTCCAATGGAATTTCAAATAAATTGATGCTCTAGCTATCACACCAAGAGGGAACCCTTGAAGTTGCTTTCACTTGGGGATTTCTTGAAGGTTTGCACTTTGTAGTTCATCATTCAAAACCTTTTCTCTTCACTATAGGTGATCATTGGATGATCCTTTGCCAGGGTATATCTCCCAACCCTTGGTCTCTTATAGTATCCCTCTCAAGGGGTTTCTCGTGGAAAGTCACCCTAGCTTCTCCCAAAGCATACACTTTAATTGAATCTTTCCATTGAATGAGCCATCATTGCCTCACTTTGAAATCGAGCATATACACATCAATCACAAGAGAGGGATTTTGGAAGTTTTGATCTTAGGGATTCATCATTTTTTAATATTCCTAAGCCCAAGGTTATCCTCATTGGTCTTTCTTGGGGAGCCTTTCATTTTTTCTTTAGGTATTTGAACCATTAATTGAGCCTATCCTTTGAATGGGCCTAGGAAATCACGTTATACCTTGCCATTGATCCTATCATTCAAGTGATTTCCTCCATATCGAGACTCCTCCCATTGGTGAATGTCCGTAAAGAGCAGGGGACATCGACTGAGGTGGCAGTGGGTCCTTGTCCCATTGTTGCCACTCGATCTAGTAGTTGCCCCTTTGGAACTCCTCCAAGGACAACTACTAGATTGGGCGGTAACAAATATCACTTGTTTGCTAAATCTCTTGAAGGGTGAATTGAATACTTTTGTGATCTATTGTTTCTAATTGATAAGTGACATTGGATAAGAGCATTATCTTGTTTAACAATATTGTGATCTCAATTGGATAATCCCATTGTTAATCTTGTTCTTAAATCGAATATTAGGTGTTGATTAATTGTCACTCGTTGATTATCTATTTAGAGCATTTTTCATTTTGAGATTGCTAATCATTGGATAAATCTTGAAATGATTTGTATTTGAGCATTTTGTGATCTTGTTTCATTGACACATTGTCTTGGTTGAGATTGTCTCTATAATTGCTTTCTTTAAGTACTTATTTGTGCTCCTGAATTGAACATCTAATTTAATTTGAAATTACTTAAGAGGATCATCCAATAATATCATTTAAGACATTCACTCATAGCATGCACTTCATTCTAGGATTAGTGGTGCATTAATTAATTTACCTCCAAGCATAAGCTTGGTTGAAAAAGGATAGGATCACCTTCTCACCTAGCTTGCGAAGTTTAGAACCTCACTTGTGGTTAACACAGTGACCTTGCAGTCGTCAAGGAAACAATCCCTATAGCATCAGAGGCATTAGGGTGGTTAGAACTCCAGGGGCGGTATCGTTAATATAGCCATTGTTGTCTTCCCCTGGGTTTCTCTCCACAACCTACATTTAACTTCAAAATAGTTGAGAGAGAGGACTCACTTATATAAGCATTTAATCTAAAATTTACCAAGATCTTGCATATCACATAGATCTAGGTGTCACATCTCATATATGATAGTTTTCATCCTAGCAGCAATTGTTCATCCGGTAACTTGGAAAATAATCTATATTGTACAAGTAAATTGGCTCCATAAGGCACTGGTCTCTCAATAATCTAATTAAATCGTGCTAATAATCAAACTTACCAATCATCATTAACCAAGTCGCTAGGCTATTCAGTTGTGTCTCCCTAACTCGTCAGTTTCCCGACAAGTCTTTTATCCTCACATTTCATAGGGACTACCCCCCATAGCTTGCCTTAGGGAGACAACTTAAACGGAGAGGATTGGGATCAGAGTGACAGCCCTGCCCTGAGTCGTTGTCGCATTCACCTGTACAATTTGGGCGACAACAGAACCCAATGGGAAAGCATAGGATGAATAGTCATCCATTGGTTGTGCTACAACTATTACAGGTTACATTTTGCCAATTAAATTCACATTTCCTGTATAGTCCTCTAGAAAACCTTCAATCATGTTTGGAAAATTGAACAAACACAAATTTCATTAAGGATAGTAATTTGACCATATATTATTATGTCTCAATTCAAATATCCTCAAAATTTGTCTTGGCAAGCAACCTAAAAGTCGTTTGAATTTCACATTAGTGGAATGCTAAATAACCTCTTCTCTTATCCCTATGCTCATGCCTTTCTCAAGGTAGTTTATACCTTTTATAATCTTATAACAAACAATTTGAAGGGTCATTACATTTAAATTTTAATAATAACAATATGCTTTCGATGTCATTAGCATCAATTAAATGAATCATAACTTTAACTTTATGATAATGCAAGTGTTAAAACTATGAAATGTACATTACAAGATGGTAGCCAACAAATTGTATTCACCAAATGGTACATGTAATAATTAATGAGAAGAGATAAGCCATAATCCATTCAAAATAAGTGTTTTTCTAATTATGAAATTGAATAAGAGAACAATATAAACTAGATAAATTATATATGAAAACTAACCCATCAAGGCGATATCTCTCAGAAATATTAATCAGATGGGGGGATGTGTAAAGCCCAGTTCGAAAGCCACATTTCCGCAATATGTTTTCTACAAACGTGCATGTAGAACCCTAAAATCAAAATATGCACATTAGTAATAATTCCAAAATTGTATGCCCTTACTGTTGAAATCCTATCATTTGAAACAAGCATAAATGATGGGAGTGATCAATTATAGCTAAACAAATCACTCAAAAACATTTAATTGTGGCCATAATACTAAAACAAAAGCTTACAATGAACTTTGATTTATATGTCCATGATGTTTGTGCATTTCTATCTTGGATCATAGTGTTGCATAGAAATGAACCCCTAATGTGCTTATTGAACAAAAGCTAGAACAAAAGCTAGAAATGTCATATCATTGTGATCACAAATTGAGAGACTATTGCATATGTTTATGCTTCTCATATTTATGACAAAATCTATTTCCTTCTATCTTGGTTGAGATCAACCTAAGCAATTTTCAACTGCTAAAATATCTTAATTAGAATTACCACCTAATCTAATTGGAAAACTCCTATTCATGGGTGCCACCTTGGGGAAATAAATGGGATTTATATCACTATCACCTCAATACAACTTCCCCTTCACTTTTGGCCAGCTCTCAAGAGGCCAAGGGGGCTATTCCTTTGATACACGATTAATTAATAGGATATCCTATGTAAAACTTAAGTATGATTTGGACAAGAAAAGCAAAGATTTACTTCAATATCAAACCAACTGAGTGCCACAAAAGGTAATACATAAAAAAATGAAAAATACTCCAATTACTTAGTGACATAATGTTTTAAGATAGATCTTCAAGGGAACAAGCATAAATCACCACTATCCACTTATGCTTGGATGGATTAAACCTCAAATCTCATTTATTATGAATGCAAGAGTATTTCAAATTTATGAATTATTGAATACAATCACAAGTCAATGATAAGACCTTAAAGATGTAGCCTAAAAACAATTTAGTGAATGTAACTTGCAATAGATCCAAACTGTCTTTCAAAGAACAACTTCAAGTTAAATATAAGCACAAGAGATGTAGTCTTAGTCCTGGAGCAAAATTGACCTTAGATAGTGTGATGTTAAGAGCAATCCAATTAGTGCTAAAGCAAGGACAAGTTTGTGGTGTAACTAGGCTTGTCTTATATTACCAAATCTGTTTTATGTAATTAAACATACAATTTCCATATTTTTTACTAGAGATAAACAAACCCAATAAAGTAAATAAGCAGTTTACACCAAAACGTTTAGGGTTAGATCTTCAATTAGGACCCTAAGATATTCAAGAATGAAACATCCCAATACACTTGTAACAATTCTAAATCAAAGATTATATGTATGATACTATGAAATAAATAGACTTGGATCAAGAAGTAAATTCAACTTTATGATTTATGAGTGCTACTGTTGGATTTTCTTAAATTTACTAAATATTTCATTAACTAAAGATGAGCAAATAAACATAAGGAAAATTCAAAACAAGAAATTAGAGCTAAAACTTGACAGATCATTTCTAGCTTATCAAAATTTGTCGAGTCCAAGTTCAGATTTTCTGTGAAATGAAATATCACAATACTTGAACCTATGTAAATCTGATTCTTATGTCTCTTTTATGTAATTTCCAAATTTGCATAAACACATTAAATATTCCGAAGAATAAAGAATAAACTTGAAATTACTAGATCTAGGGCTAATTGTATGATTAAGGTTTAAGGATAATAGTGTTGAAAATGGCACCAAGTAAGATTCTAATTTAATTTTCCCTTGAATTAAATTAGAAGAAAATTGTAATTCCACATCACATGACAACTTGTACGAGTTAACTAAGTTAGTTTGACTTAGTTGGTTCAGTTAATTCGAGTTGAGGGTCTAACTTCAGTCATGTAGAGTGGTTCCTACTTTTTAGGAGCCCTGGTTGAGTTTATTTTGAGTTGTAATTAATTAATTTAGTTTATCTAAGTTAAAGTCAGTTAAACTAGTTCCAACTATTGGAGGAACTAGTAGGAGGTCTAGCAGTGGAGAGCAGTTTCAGTGTTCACCCAGCTAACTGGTGATTAAGCCATCAATAACTCATGCATGTGTGAACTAAGAGTTACCCAGCTGAGATTGGAGTTCAAGGGTAGTGTACTATCAGTTGTATAATTATTCAGGTTATATGGTTAAGGGTTAAGTTCATCGCTTGTGATCCAAGAGATGAGCTGCTGAAGGATCCCGCCTTAATTCCATGTAGCTCCTCTACATGTCCATGTCACCCCACCTCCGTGGTTCATAAGCACTCATGGCTACATCATCTCCTAACCCATCATCTGCCACAGCTGCTTTGGAAGAAGATGCTTCCTTGTCCTTTTTTATCTCTGGACAATGGCTGGAAAAATATCCCATTTCACCACAGTAGAAGCAATTGATCTTTGAAAGATCCCTCCTCTTCTTCGGTTGCTTCTTTGATGCCAAGGTTGCATCTTCCTCATCTTCCTTCTTTACTTTGCTCATCGCAGGGTTGTGTTGCCTCTTGGTGAATCTGCGTAGTTCTTCTTGACACAGGATTAACCACAAGTTGTCCCAATCTGGGAGGTCCGCTCTACCCAAGATACTTTGGACAAAGGTCTCCCACTCATCCGTGACTGTATTGAGGGCAGTCCTGACTATCACAGCATCATCTATGGTTGCACCCGTTGTAGTCAGTTGATTCCTGATTGATTGCAGTCTGAAGGGGAAGTGTTCCATGTCTTCTCCCTTGGTCATCATGAATGACCTCATTTGGGTCTCCAACGGCATTTTCCTTTAGATAGACTTTCCCTCATACAGGGAAGTCAAGGCCTTCCACATCTCGTTAGTTGTCTTCTTCTCAGCTATGTGTGGTACAATATGGTCCTTGATACTATCCATTATCAGCCGCTTGGCATGCCCAACAGCTTCCCTATGCTTCAGTAGGAGATCCGCATCTGTCGATGTGGCCAGAGTCTGCTCTGCATGGTCTCTTAGATTGTACGCCTCAAGGACAATCAGGATCCTTGCCTTCCAAACCGAAAATTTTGAGAGGCCCTCTAGCCTATCCTGATCATGTAGTCCATGAGGAGCCATCTGCTCAAAAGGACGAAGCTTTCAAATGGTTTCGTACCTTCAAGGCCTTGGTGGAAAATCAAACCGAGAAGAGAATCAAAGTTTTGAGGACTGACAATGGGAAAGAGTATGAGTCAAATCAATTCAATGACTTTTGCAGAGAAGCTGCCATTATGAGGGAGACCACAACTGTGTATACTCCTGAGCAAAATGGTGTTGTTGAAAGAAAGAACAGGACCTTGTGGAAGCTGCCCGCGCCATGCTATGTGACCAAGGTCTTCCGAAGTTTCTATGGGGAGAAGCTGCAAACACTATTGTGTACGTTTAAAATAGATGATCGCATTCCGCTCTGGACTCCAAAACTCCCAAAAAAGTCTTCTTCGGTAAGAAACCTGATGTTTCTCATTTTAGAGTTTTTGGTTGTCTTGTTTACTTTCATGTGCCGAAAGAAAAGAGAAGCAAGCTAGATGCTTCTGGAAAGAAGGGAATGTTTGTGGGCTACAGTGAGACTTCGAAGGCGTATAGAATCTATGTGCCTAGTCAAAGAGAAGTGGAGATATGCCACGATGTCACCTTCGATGAAGATGTTGCCCTCAAGAAAGTGAGAAATCTTCCTAGATCCAAGGAAAACAAAGAAGATGAAGAAGCAGGGAAGTAGGAAAAGCCTAAGGATGAACCGATGCCCGATGTTGAAGGATCTATGGATCCTATTGATCCACCTCCTTTGAATAAGAGAAGACCCTCATGGGTCAGGGATACTCTCGCAGATGCTGAGAAACATATTGCCCCAAGGGGGACATTACGTGAAAGCAAGAAGCCGAAGAGATACCAAGGGTATCTAGCATCCATGAGTACAATTGTACAATCTGAGCCTGGATCATTTGAAGAAGTTGTAAAGCATCAAGTTTGGAAGGATGCTATGCACGAAGAATATCAGTCCATTGTGAAAAATGATGTCTGGGAAGTGGTCCCGAGACCGGAGGACAAATCTGTTGTCACCTCGAAATGGCTCTATAAGATCAAGCATGGATCTGATGGAAGTGTTGAAAAGTACAAGGCAAGATTTGTTGCCCGAGGCTTCTTTCAAAAAGAAGGCATAGATTATGATAATATATTTGCACCTGTGACTTGCTATACCACCATCCAATCTATCATTGCCCTTGCTGCAATGCAAGGATGGAGTCTCCATCAGATGGATGTGAAGACCGATTTTCTGCATGGTTCTATAAAGGAAGAGGTGTATGTGGAGCAACCTCTAGGGTTCGAAGTCCAAGATAGAAACACCTATGTATGCAAGTTGAAGAAAGCCCTCTATGGGTTGAATCAAGCCCCCAGAGCTCGGTACGAGAGGATAGATAGATATTTGATGAAGTTGGGTTTCACTCGAAGTAATGTTGATCCAAATCTTTACTTTAAGGTTGATAGAGAAAGGCCTCTCATTCTAGTTCTCTATATGGACGATCTCTTCCTGACAGATGTTGACCCTTTCATTCATCAGTGTAAGAGGGAGCTAGCTTCTGAATTTGAGATGAAAGACCTGGGACTGATGCACTATTTCCTAGGCTTGGAAGTCTGGCAGAGGCCAAGCGAGATTTTCCTTTCTCAAGGAAAATATGTCGTGAAGTTATTGGAGAGATTTTGTATGGTGGACTGTAAATCTGTGTCGACACCGATGGAACTCAACTTTAAGAAGTTGTGTGGAAACGTTGCTGGGCCCGTGCTAGCAAATTCCATCGAGTATCAACAACTCGTGGGGGCCCTGATGTTCCTAGTGAACTCCTGTCCGGACGTATGTTTTGCCATGAACACTTTGAGTCAACATATGGTTGATCCTCATCACATTCACTGGATTGGTGCAAAGAATCTATTGAGATATCTTCGGGCACAACCAACCATGGGCTGAGATACACTGTCGGGAGTTTCAGACTCCATGGATATACTAATGTCAATTGGGCTCGCAGTGTGGTGGATCGCAAGAGCACATCTGGATGTTGCTTCACCTTGGGTTCTGCTTTGATATCTTCGATGAGCAAGAAGTAGAAGTCGGTGGCTTTAAGCACCACTGAGGCCAAATACATTGCAGCGAGTATGGCCTATTGTGAAGCTGTTTGGTTGTGAAAGGTCTTTAGTGAGCTGTTTGGGCATGTGCTAGATACCACTGTTATCCTTTGTGATAACCATAGTGGGATTCGTCTTTCTAAGAATCTCATGTTCCACGATCAATCAAAGCATATTGATATCAGGTACCACTTTATCCGAGATATGGTACAGCAAGGCGTCGTAAGGCTCGATCATATAGGAACTGATGAGCAAATCATGGATATTCTCATGAAGCCCCTGGGGAAGGTCAAGTTCCTAAACTTTCGTGAGAAGCTTGGAATCGTGGAAAGACCCTATTCTGAGGGTCCTGCTTGAGTTGGACTATGAGCTCTAGGAGCTCCAGGGGACTTGGGGATAGCTTCTTGGAGCTATAAGCACACACGGGGCTAGGTTTGCCGAACCTTGTTGTGCTTCTGCCCGACTGTTTTGATACTGAGTTGGTTCACTTCTCTTTGATCTATGCCCCGCACGCATCCTACCTATGGAGTTTCGGACTCATGGGAAGTACATCTCATTTGGCCAATGAGGTGGGAAATGTGGATAGAGACCAATAGCAAGACCAATCGACGCATCGGAGATTGTCGTACTCTCTATGTCTAGGATGGCACGTGTCCAACAGCTTGATCTAGGATCAAGTATGATGAGGTTCTTACCTCTAAACTGACTTCGGGTTGGTATGTGACTCTTTTGAGTCTATTCAGGTTTTATCCTCTAAACTGACTTCGGGTAAGTAAACTAACTTTGGGTTAGTATGAGACTCTTTTGAGTCCAAGAGAGGTTTTAACCTCTAAGTTGGCTTCGGGTCAGCTGAGCGTCTTTGTGACTCACCTTTTGTTCAATTTGAGAAGAAGAGCCAGCAAATCAAGTTACGACAAGATGACGCACGATGCTAGATGAAAATACACGATGTTACTGATGGATGGCACTTGTGGACAGATGGAGTTCTCCCTAGTTGGGAGGGAGTGTTAATTTTGGGCAACTAGGTCCAAACTCCATGTCGCACTGATCATATTATGATAGTCATATTATGTTGGATTCCTCTTTCAGAGATGTCCAAGATTGATCTAAAGATCATCTTGTTTGGATGAACAGAACATATATTTTGAATTTATTTTCCACACATGTGCAAGGTCGACCAGATTTGTAATGTAGGCTCACATGCCTAATAGATGTGTCACACACCCTCACTGATGGATATAAATTGGAGAGTCTGGAGGTCATTTGCTCATCATATCATCACACATCTCTCATTTTGATTTGATTGGTTCAATAACCTTTGGAGGCCTCTTCCCCTCACATGTGCGGAGTTGGAGCTACTGTTTTCTGAGGATTTGTTTAGGGCTGATTTGCTGAAGCGTTGACCGTGGTCAACCCTTGTCCGTTTGACCTCAAACTCTTGCTGAAATTCCAAATTTTAGAGGTCGTACAACTGGGCACAAAAATCGAGGGAAAAGGAGTTGTTTGACAGAAGCCCTAATATGCAGCATTGACTTTTTGTTGATGTCCAACGTTGACTTTTGGTTGACCAGCATTGACTTTTGATGAGTTGTCTTTGAGGGTTGTGGGTGTGACACTTGGAGGGTTCGCTGATCTAAGAAAGACTTTGTTGGTTGAAGCATCTTATTGACTGTCGTAACGCACACCATCCTATATCATTGCTGGACAAGAAGAATTGCAAAATATGATCTATATTATTGGCTTGTCTTCTGTTGATATACTATTGTGTTCTATCAACATTTTACTTTCATGCTTATGTGATTGCTAATTTGAATTGGGCCTAAGAAAGATTGAAGTAAATTTGCATTAAGCATAGAACACACCATGGTTATCTAAATTTAACAATCATTCTATGGCCTTAGACTCGAGTATGCGCTTGAGGGCAACTCGAATTACATTTCTTGGAAGGACAGAATGGAGGCAGTGTTGGAAGATAATCAGCTGAAGGAATTCATAGATCATGATATCCCGAAGCCTCCAACATCTTATGCTAAAGATCTAATAAAGTGGAAGAAGTGTGTAGCAAGAGCCAGGAGGATCATCCTGGAGTGTGTGATCGACCACATAGTCTTAAAACTACATGGCAAAGAGACTCCCTTTGCTATGTGGAATACACTCAATGAGCTATTTAGTAATAGCAATGAAGCCAAGAATCTTGAACTGATGCAGAAATTGCGGATTGAAGACAAAGGGTATGAGGTAGTCTTTAGAGATGGGAAACCCTACCAAAAGCATCTTGCTTCATCTCAAATCAAGCAATTTGGTGTCAGGATCGAGAGCCTCTACACATTAGAGGAAGATGCATGCACTGCCTTCAGGAGCAAGGTAGGGATTAGAGATGTTGTGGTTGAGTGGGAGCATGATTTAGCTCTCAAGAGGAAGCATCAACCAGTTGGCAGTTGGGTTGACCATGAAGATGATGATGAAGAGGATCAATCAAAAACCTCCAGTAGGAGGAGAGTTCAAGCCAAGTGGGCAGAGGGAGCACATGCAACCATACATCCAGGTGTGAGGTGGGGCGATGTGAAGATATAGTCCCAGGAGTGCAGAAATTTGGGCAAGGTCCATTCAGGTGTTTTTGTCTCATGGATCATTACCTTGCTACAGGGGCCCAAAGTATCCAGTAGCAAGAGGATCAATGTCAGTGAAATATTGAGGAGTGCAGAGCAGTGTTGACAGCAAAGTAGGTGGCTTAGTAGCAAATTCAATAGCACAATTTTCCCAATAGACAGTTGCAGATTGATTTAGTGGTTATTTTTTTATTCTCAGTTGCAGATGTTGCAGTAGTAGCAGCAACAGTGAGAGGTCTTGCATGGAATACATTCCAAAGGTGTTGGATCGGGACAGACGTGCATCCCTTTCTTGTTGAGAGGCACTGTTGAAAATGGCACCAAGAAAGATTCTAATTTAATTTTCCCTTGAATTAAATTAGAAGGAAATTGTAATCCCACATCACATGGCAACTTGTACAAGTTAACTAAGTTAGTTTGACTTAGTTGGTTCAGTTAATTCGAGTTGAGCATCTATCTTGAGTCATGTAGAGTGGTTCCTACATTTTCGGAGCCCTGGTTGAGTTTATTTTGAGTTGAAATTAATTAATTCAATTTGTCTAAGTTAAAGTCAGTTAAACTAGTTCCAACTGATGGAGGAACTAGTAGGAGGTCTAGCAATGGAGAGTAGCTTCAGTGTTCACCCAGTTCTGAGTTAACTGATGATTCAGACATAAATAACTCATGCATGTGTGAACTGAGAGTTACCAAGTTGAGATTGGAATTCAAGGGCAGTGTACTATCAGTTGTATAATTATCCGGGTTGTACAGATGGTGCATGCAGTCAGAGGAAAAGGCTAAAGGAACTGCACAATCCAACGGAGGAAAATTCCTATAAAATAGGGGCCTAATTCCTCATTGAACAGTGCAAGGAATTAGGAGCTTGGAAGGCTATGAAATTGGCTAAGTGTTGACCAGAGTCAGTCTAGGAATCAGTGAGACAGATAGAGATTGTACGAAGGTTGCTCGAGCATGAGCAAAGCATTGTAATCTTCTCATATTTTCTGACTAATGCAATATACAAATAGCGGGGTTTTTAATTGTGGCTTTCCCCAGGAAATCATTGAGTAATGTGTTGATTGAGTTATTTCTCTTGTATGCTTCGTGATTTCGCAATCGTTTAAATTGGTTTCTGCAATTGGTAGAGTAGATTCAAGTCTATTGTTTTAGCAAATTACAATTAGGAGTGAGTCTACAAGGAATTTCTACAAATAGTGTTATAATCAAACCCTAATAAATATACGAAATAAATATGCTTTAAACCTTAACCACTATTCTTGAAAGAGAAATCTAAACTAGAGATACTTCAATATTCTCCTTTAGATTTCCAATAAACAAAAAAAAAAGTAAAAGATTTTGAGTTTTTACATATTTTGGATGTGGGTGGGAGAAGACAAGTGCCAAATGCAAGGGCTTATTGAGTAAAGAAAAAACACTTCTTCTAAATGGCCTGTTTTATTTAATGGGTTAGAAAAAAGGAGACAAAGGCAAAACACTCAATTGTCTCCTCTCTAATCTAGAAAAAAATAAAGACCAAGACCCTACAAATAAGGGGTCCTCGAAGGATCGCCTTCAACTAGCAATATCAATTATAACTTACGAATTGAAATCAATACCCTAGCTAGGGATCTTAGAGGATAGACAAAAGCAAGGATTAATAAGCAACAACTAAACCAACCAACAGGAATAAGGGAGTTATGTCACAACAATTTCTTTCAAAGTGATAGAGTTTACCTGATTGTGGGCTTGACTGGTTGTTGTCCCTACATTTTTATGCAGATTTTACATATGATTTACAGGGAAGCAAGCTATGTTGACTCGTAACTCTCTAATAAGTAGCCGAAACTGAAAACTAATTACATATTTGGCTAGAATAATTTCTATAGACTAAAATCAACTGGTTACACTCTATATCTTCTATATTTTGGTTATACTAAATCAACTGTTTGGTTTTTTGTTAAGCATTGACATCATTAACAGCATAGTTACAAGGGATTAACACCTCCACTCCAAGTGACCCCATTTAAGGCATCAATCTTATTTGGGATAGTTTGGGGTTATTTTTTGGGACTCCTCCCTTGACCATTTATGGAAAAGTGCTCCATAAATAAAATAATAATAAAATAATGTTCTAGAAGGCTCCAAGAGATCTATAAAAGAAAGGGAGGAAGCCATTGGGAGATATATTTGGAGTAGATCATTTTCTTGTGTATGAGAGGTTTGAAAACGTGGTTCTCTACTTCAGCCATAGCCCCAGGACGGAAACCCTCGAGTGATTTGTGAGTATTGGACGGAAACCCAATACCCTTGAGGAGGTTTCACTCAGAGATCTCACAGTGCTTCAGTGGAGTTTGGAGAGGTCAGTTTTGCCGTAGCCGATTTGCAGCAGTCTCCTTGCCGAGCCATCTACATCATTGCCAGCGTCATTCATCAGTTGGGCCAGAGATCTTTCTGGGTTTGCTCCGCTTGCTTGGCAAGCTCAGGTTCCGCTGTTCCTTTATGTTGATGTACTTTTTATCATGGATTAATAAAATGGCTCAGTGATTTTATCGGCATTCATTGTGTTCTATTGATGGTTGTGTGTATTTCCATTTATTTTGTTGCTTAAGTTTATTTCTGCAATTTTAGTTAAAATATCCCATTTGGGATATTACAGTGGTATCAGAGCCTTGGTCTTGGCTCAGCCTACGGATTTTTCTCAGTTTCCAGTTACAGTGGTTATTAAGAGTTTTGCTAGAGGATGTTCGAGGGGTTGAATATTTGGTGCCAAATTTTTTTTATTTATTTCCTCAGCCAAGTACATGCCAAAATCGCTTCTCTCGAAGGCAGAGGTTGTTGACCAGTCGTGACCAAAAATTTTACACACAGAGGGCCCAATATATCGACCACAGGAAGTGTTATTATTTTGTAGGTCGTCAAAATATTATTGGTGTCAATGGAAGGTTGTGAACCTTTCGGTCATTGTCTGACATAGTTTGAGCTTTATCGATGGAGAACCGAGCTTGTGACTAGATTGTGAAGGAAACCTGGGTGGCCACGTCAGCTCAACTAGTTTGATTAGCCCAGGGCGTCGAGGGCCGAAGGCCATCATTTTGCTACCATTGGGAGTTGAGCTCAATTCCTCTGTGATCAAGTAGAGTCATGCAGGAGCGAAGGCATTTGGGGGCCGAAATTATTAAAAAAAGGGCCAAAGCTGCTAACTCCAATAGAGGTGAATCATTCTCCGACGATGTATGCTCCGATTATCCATTGATTTCAGCAGGTCAAGAGTCGAAATTGTAGTTGAAGAGGGCTAGGCCGAGTTTTTAGTTGACCAATCGTAACCGAGCCTTGTATGTGGTCAAAAATTATAATCTCGTGCAATCTGAAGCCGTGACGTCTGCATCTATGGTTGCATGGGTTCTTCATCGCCAAGGGATAAGGTAAAGTTCCAGATCGAATATTCTCGTGCCGACTTGGTGGGGGCCGAGAATTTATCTTCAGCTCGGTTTGTGTATGTCCGCGATTATACAACTTGCAAATGTGATGTGACAACAATGAAATAGGGGTCGATTGAGCAGATTAACGTTCGTTGTATGCAACAATTGTTGAACTGGTCTCAGGGCTCATGAACACGCTCTAGTGACTCAGTGCACGAATCTGGATGGTCAAGCATTTTTCACAACGCTGACATCTTAAGGGAACGTTACAGTGCCTTAAATTGAGTGCACAAGTCGAGTGCGATTGGCCCAAGCTCTCATCAAGAAATCATAGGATCACAGTGCTTGTGTGGACATATACGTATATTGCTCCAGTTATCATTATTGTAGAATGCACTTGGAATGAAGCCAGGGCAGAGTCTATGTATACTGAGGTTGTTAATGTGTGCGCCTATAGGGTGAACCAGAGTGTATTGTATGAATCTCTTGACAAGATCGATGGATCAAAGGTTCATTTAATTTCCATATTTAATTTCTGAATGTGTTTCCTTTGTGTTGGACGAGTTCTGCCTCAAGGAAAACGAATTATTGCAGTGGCTGGAGCAGAGATTGAAGACTGATTTCACGTGTCTGCAAAGTTGTTGAGTGTGGCAGAACTGCTTATGCAACGCAAAGCACATTCAGATGTATGTTAATTCATCAATGGCTGAAGCGACATATTGATCTGTAGCAGCCTTTCTGGAGAGATCTAATTGGTTGCAAGGCATCACCAAGACAAGTACTGTTGGGTTGTGTCCCATAATTTCTACTATATCATGTCCTGGACTGATTCTTTTATAAATTATCAGCTTATGGAGCCGAACTTGTTATATCTTGCTGGACTGGATGAGTATTGACTGATAACAGTGCTGGAATATCACCTCAAGTGGACCAAGCTTTGTATTCCTGTGGCAGCGTTACTTCTACACACATACCAGGTTGGAGCAGCGTTGGATAGAAGTCACAGTAGAGACACATGTTGAAGCAATTATCAATTCAATAAAAGAGGGTTGGGCATTTAAACAGTCAGATTCAACTACTACTACGAAGCAGATAATGGTTTTTGCAAACACTGTAAATTCAGTTGATTTAGTTGCTAAAATCTTGCTTAAAGCTGGTATTGAATGTATGCGTTATCATAGAGAGACTACTTCAGAGGAGCGTGCAGAGACTTTAAAAGTTTTTCAAGAGAAAGGGGGGGTGTTGGTGTGCACTGATGCTGCTGCACGTGGTCTTGACATCCAAAATGTTTCACATATTATTCAGTTGAAATCTTATATTTGAAACCAGCAACTGTATCTGACACCAGCATATATGTGTCACCTATAGCAAGTTTGCTACCGAACAGCTTGAAAACACTTCTCAAAGAAATTACACCCAGAACACACTCAGAAAAACAGTGACCACATCATTGGTTGAACCATGGAGGGATTCCTAAACAGATTGATGAAAATAAAAATAGAAGTTGGTTCCTTAAACCACCATGCATCAGAAGACCAGAAAAAAAAACCAAACAGTAGACCCTTTTCAAGAGGAATTTATGCCATCCTTCAAAAAGAACAGCCAAAATATTTGCAGGAAGAATTGGGGGTTGGTCACAAAATTTTTGCACCTGGGACAGATCTGAAACACATGAAGATGTCATGGAGAGTTTTGTCCAAAATGGAAGAGTTTAATGAACTCCTGTCCACAATAGACCAAGCGGAAGGGAAGAAACTGATTTGGGCTCTAAAACCTGCAATGCTTGCTCTTATACAGCCCAAATTCTTGGAGGAGCCTTGTGAAGGGGTCACACTCCCAGTTGCAGCTTTCCTCAGTAACATCATGAAGTTGCCCGCACCTATAGCTCCATACAATGATGATGTTATGAGGAAGATTATGAGATTGATTGTAGAGACTTTTCAAGATTTAGACAACAGTGCAGGCTCTACCTTTGGGAAGAAACTAGAGATTCTATGGAGTATGGCCACAATCAAGACTTATGTCATCATGATTTGACCTTGAGAGTGATGACTTGATTTTGCAGATGTTCCAATGCTTCTTCAGCATTAGGAGGCATCATCCTGACACCGTCATAGCACACATGCAGTCCATCTTGTCATCATGTATGAGAGACCATGAGACCATTGGCCGAAAGTTGTAGACCCAGTTGTTGAGCATTTGGAGGAGAGAGCAGTTGGTCTCGACCGCTGCTTATGAGCTAGCCCAAGGGCTAGTTGAGCAGAACATTGAGCTTCTCAGGAGACAGTTGACCAGGGAGGAGCTACTCCAGTTTGGTGGGTCAGGCAGCAGAAATGAGCTGAGGAGGAAGGGACTTCGCTTCATTTGCAAAGAACCTTGGGGGCCTAATCACTCATGTTTGAGAGATGCAGATGATGTGGCAGAGGCAAGATAGGAGGTTATTCCTTTTGTATTCCAGGGTGAGGACTCTTCTTCAGATGAGTCCATGGGATCAGTTGAGGATGCTTCTGGGGAGCGAGAGCAGTCATGCAAAGGTGATGATAGTAGACCAGAGCGGTGTTCCAGTGTGCCGGATGAGCAGTCACAAGACTCTACGAGAGATACTCTGGGTGATGAGTCCCTTGTGACAATTCAACCAGAGCAGCATATGATGGAGCCTGAGTTAGCAAAGGAGGATACTATGCACATCAGGCATGATATTCCTTTGGGGGAGAGCCAGATGGGCGCCCACATCAAGTCTATGATGGATATGCGGCTAACATTGTGGTCAGCCATTGAGGTGGAGCAGTCAGATGCACTGACATCGAGTACGGTGACAGCAGTTGCAGATCCATATCCTCTGGAGGTGTTGGAGGTTGATGGGATTGTTCTGCAGGGGGCTAGTAGACAACAGGAGCATGACATTCCTGATCAGGAGTGGGAGGAGCTGTTGGAGATGGTGGAGCATCCATCTGTGGGTCGACACAGGGATGAGGTGTAGATAGATGTACACGAAGTCAGCAGAGCGGCAGTATTTTTAGTGAGTAGCACTCTCCAGGAGTACATCGATGGGGCTTGCAGCATATCTTGCCCACTTTGGCCCATTATAGAGAGAAGGGTTTCCTTCTACAGGCAGCTTTCATTGGCAGACAGGGCAGAGCAGGGGGAGTTGATTACGGGCGGGTGGCAACACTCTAGGCATGTCCCATATGCAGTTGTTGCTACATTGGATTCTTCTTCCAGGGTGGACTGGCAGGAGATCATGAGTTGGTATCCTCTTGATGGTACGATATTCTTCGTAGGGAGCACAACAAGGCAAGGGCCCTTAGACATGACAGGTGATACAAGTTCAAGTTGGCAGTGGGGCAGATTCTTCAACATCCCATCCCAGTGGATTTAGTCAGCGATTGGATTGGAGAGAGGTGATGAGTTGGTACACAGTTGATGGGGCAGCTTACACCATCATAGATCTAGCGCAGCAGGAGACGTGGTCTTCCCCTCTTAGAGCGTCAGTCATAGCTAGAGGCAGTGCGCAGTCTGGGCCGCGAGACTTGGACGATGATTGGCCACCGTGGCATGGGGATCTGGGAGGATTATTTGATGAGAGGTACAGTGAGAGATCTGTTTGGGAACCCAGCATTGAGGGGTCTATTCCGGGTGGCCTGACATAGGCACATAGTTGCACTAGGAGGTTTGTATGAGATCTGGGCATTGGGTCTCAGTTGCATCGGGCCGACAGAGTGGCCCACATATTTGGATTGCTTGAAGGCAAGCAATCTTGGGGCGGAAGGTCTGTAATATTCCCTTTATTGGTGTCACCTACTACCAAGTCAGGTTGGACTTCCAGAGTTAGGAGCAGACAGGTCACATGTACAGATTGGTGCTACCAGTGGGCTCAGGAGCTCTTTGGAGGAGTTTTGAGGAGTTTTCATGGTTTCCGGAGGCATTCGCTTGATATACTCCATCATCCGAGCAGTTTGGCTTTTGTTCTGGTGCATTCCGATAACTTTCAGAAATTTGAGTTATTTCTGGGCTTAACTCAACTGATTACACTCAAGGTGGCATTCCGGGAGGAATACATGATGGAACACCTTAGTGTAATAGCTCATTGGAACCAGGACAAGGATACCTACATGGTGAGACAGTTAGACACGGATTTCATTGACTGGAGGAGGCGTGGTAGCCAATTTACCCTTTTCTGCATTAAAAAGGAATATTTTAATAAAAGGGAAAAGTGCTCCATAAATAAAATAATGCTCTAGAAGGCTCCAAGAGATCTATAAAAGAAAGGGAGGAAGCCATTGGGAGATATCTTTAGAGTAGATCATTTTCTTGTGTATGAGAGGTTTGAGAACGTGGTTCTCTACTTCAGCCGTAGCCCCAGGACAGAAACCCAATACCCTTGAGAAGGTTTCACTCAGAGATCTCATAGTGCTTTAGTGGAGTTTGGAGAGGTCAGTTTTGCTGTACCCGATTTGCAGCAGTCTCCTTGTCGAGCCATCTACATCATTGCCAGCGTCATTCATCAGTTGGGCTAAAGATCTTTCTGGGTTTGCTCTGCTTGCTTGGCAAGCTCAGGTTTCGATGTTCCTTTATGCTGATGTACTTTTTATCATGGATTAATAAAATGGCTCGGTGATTTTATCAGCATTCATTGTGTTCTATTGATGGCTGTGTGTATTTTCATTTATTTTGCTGCTTAAGTTTATTTCTGCAATTTTAGTTAAAATATCCCATTTGGGATATTACAGAGATCCACATCTGTCGGTGTGGCCAGAGTCTGCTCTGCATGGTCTCTTAGACCGTATGCCTCAAGGACAATCAGGACCCTTGCTTTCCACACCGAAAAGTTTGAGAGGCCTTCTAGCCTATCCTGATCACGTAGTCCATGAGGAGCCATCTGCTCAGAATGTGTCGGAGCTCCTCTTCTCTATGCTAGAGATCTTGGATCTAGGGTCTTTTTCAACTAAGAACCCTCTGCTCCCTCTGACACTTGATTTCCCTCCTTGGAAATCTACCAAATCAACTATGATTCAGCTTCATCTTTGATCCTCTGACCAAACTACAAGTTTCCTTTGGCAAGAAACTCTCTGAGAAGTTGATCTCTTCCCAAACTTTGTCACTTGTGCTAAGGTTAAAAATCTGAAAACTTCAGAAATTTAACCCCACCAGCTCTTCTAAATTTTCTGCAACTTTTCTGCAAACTTTCTCTGGATCTGACAGATTCAAATCTGAATCACACTGGCTGGCTTCAGACCTAACCAGCATTGTTTCTGAGCTGCCTATGCGCAGTAATTGCGTGGGCTTGCTAGGACACAGCGCTGGACAGTGTCACCCTTCCCTTTGCGTGAATCTCCTCCTGAAAACTACGTTGTCCCTTCAGATCTTCTTTTCTGCTGCCTTTCCAACTGCTTTCTGTAGCTAGATCCTTCAGATGCTTCAGCTGGTGACCCTTCTAGATCTACAATTGCTCTGATACCATGTAGAAATCTCTGAATCTTAATTCTTATGCAGAAATTATTTCTATTAATCCGGTTAAGCTTCTCCTACTTATACAAGTTATCAACTAAGTAAATTCAAGTTAACATCAAAGCAAAACACATAACAGATCTCTACCAATTCAGATCTAGAATAAGCACATGCACACATAGACAAAGTGACACATTTATTTCTGGACAAACTGTCCCTGGAAAAACCCAATGTGGGAAAACCGGTCTCTAGCTGCTGGAGGGCTCTATTATTAAGAATATTTCTGAATACACAACTCTGGGTTCCAAATCTGGAAAACCCTATAGATAAGATAAGATAATAAGATAAATTTATTAATGTCCTTCGAATGACCACAAAAAGGTCTATGGGACTGTTGGTTACAATGATTCCATCGCACTAGCAAGTGGAGCAAACGGTCCCCTTTCAACATAAAGGCGAGAAATACAAAGCTACAAAGTAAAGACTAGAAAACTAATTGCTCGGTAGACCATGGCAATGAGCTGTGCTAATGAAGAAGTGCCGGAGGAGAAGGATGGGCCTCCTGACCAGAGACAAACTCCTTCTCCTATCTTCTGAGGCCAATAGAAGAGGGCTGAAGAAAACTTGTCAATGTTTGCTGCCTTGAAGAGGAGTTGGGCTTGGACTGTAAACTCTGCTGCCTAGAGGATTTGGGGCGCCCCCTAGGTGGAGGGGGGTGTCTGGTCCTGGAACGCCGAAGAGGTGTTCTGGTGGGGAAAGAATCCCGGATCCGCACTGATCTAGAGTCATGATCTCTAGAATGATCGGAAGTTCTCTTGGTGCCCTGTGGTGCTGAGAGAATTCTGAAGAAGTCAGTGATCCTCTGAGTGGTGGTCGAAATAGAAGGAGGCCGGAGTGGGGTCGAGCGGTATCTGAATGTCTCCTGAAAGTAGAGAGCCAGGCATCACTGGTCCGGGTATCTGAAGAAACTGGTTAGGTTCTGAGGGCCTCTGAATAAGCAGTAGAAGCGCCCGTGGATCTCATAGTATACCAAGCATCTGAAGATGAAGTGTGACTCGGTTTCCACCTCTTGTAAGTGGCAAAGCTGACAGATCCTCTCCGTTCTGTCAATGTGGTGGTCTGTTTCCACTCGAAGCCTGTGCGACCCCACTCTGAGCTGCCCCAGGGGGATCCTAGTGGCATGCGTCCAATGCTGGAAGGTGTACGGGGGTCGAGTGATGAGCCCATATCTGATCTCCAAAAAGTGCTCTGCATAAAAGGCCATTTTTGGGCGCAAACCGCCTGGAGGATTGACCCATGTGGTCTGAATATACTGCTTGTAGATGTCCTCCATGATTATTTTGTTAAGTTCCTGCTGATTTGGGAGAAGGTGCCCCAGGGCGTTCAGTGAATACTGGAAGGGGGAGAGATGATCTGGCTAGATACCGATAAGACCAATGAGTTTCGTCATCCCTGTGAACCAGCACTTGGTGCGGCTAGTCCGATTATGAGCGATGTTCTCCAATGAACAGTAGGCCAGGTATGAATATCTGTTTTTCTCCTCTCTCGTGTCTGCCAAGCCACGGATCCAATGATGATAAGAGACTATCCTGAAGATTGCCTCTAACCGAAAGGGTTTGGCTCCGAACTCTGCTAGGATGATGTTATAAGGGACTGTCTGCTTGCACCGGATGAAGTAGCGTAGGAGAAGAGTCTGGACTCGCTCAACCGAGGCCCAATCTGAATCTAGTAGCGAGGGGCCCCAGACCTCTGATCCATAAAGCACGGTGGGGCGGATCAAGGTATCCATGAGGTTCATCTTGGATGGAATATCCTGGAAATGGTGACGGAAAAACTGTCTCTCTAGAAGGGCCAAGGATTCGTACCGTTTGTTTATCCGTACAGAGAAAACTCTAGATCTGCAGCACCTGGCTGATCTAAGACCAACAATACTGACTAATCCACACCCTCAAACGGGATTTACAGAACTCAGCCAGATCTAGGCCTATAAACCCTAGATCTGCCCCTGAAAGACACTGCGTCAGCCTCTGAAGGCCTCCAAATGCTCAGCGCTGTCACTGGAAGGGACCGTGTTACCTCAAACTGGGTGACGCAGTCACTACGCTGCCCCTAAGGGTCTCTGCGTAACCCCTGAAGGGTTTCCTCAAAATCACGTTGTCCTTGCTGCTGCTGCCGTCTGTTGCTACCATCTGCTACTATTGCCGTCTGTTGCTACCGTCTACTGCTGCTGCCGTCTGCTACTGCTGTCGCCTGCTGCTGCCATCTGTTGTTGCTGCGCTGTCTTTCCTGATCTCTTCTCTGCTTCTTGTGTATTCTAGACCTCGGGTTCAGATCATCCCCTTGGTCTAAATTCCCCTCTCTACAATTGAAACACTAGAGAATTCTTAGCAACCCCACCCTAGAATCTCAGCTTAGCCTCAATGCTCTGCCTTTGTGTGTCTTACAAATGACCCCAAGCCTTTTCTTTATACTTTTCTCGTTGACAAATCAATGGCCAAGATTAAATCTTTAATCAATGGCTAAGATTAAAAGAAAGTTTAATCCGTGTGACTTAAGACAATTTCATCACATGTTTAATTAAATTCACTTAAATTATTTTATTTTCCCAAGTTTTAACTTAGGAAATACATTAAAATAATTAATTAATTTAATATCTCCTAAACCAGATGAAATTTCCCAAATCCATTTCTAGGTCCTGTAGATTAGGTGAACTTTATTCCTTCCTCAAAATTTGGGACCTAAAGCACAACTGATGCTACCCCAAATACACAAAATCTCAACAAGATTGATAGTAGAGACATTTTAGGATTTGGACAACAGCACAGGCTCTACCTTTCGAAAGAAGCTTGAGATTTTAGAAGGTATGGCCAAGTTTAGAACATATGACATCATGTTTGATCTTGAGTGTGATGGCTTGATTCTTCAGATGTTCCAATGCTTCTTCACCATTAGGAGACACCATCCTAACATAGTCATAGCACATATGCAGTCCATCCTGTTGTCATGTATGAGAGACCGTGATGCCATTTGTCGGGAGTTGCAGACTAGGTTGTTGAGCATTTGAAGGAGAGAGGGGTTGGTCTCACCTACTGCTTATGAGCTAGCCCAAGGGCTGGTTGAGCAAAATGTTGGGCTAGTCAGGAGACAGTTGAACATGGAGGAGTTGCTCCAGTATAGAGGATTAGGCAGCAAGAACGAGTTGAGGAGGAAGGGACTTTGCTTCATCCGCAAAGAACCTTGGCAGCCAGATCACTCATACGTGAGAGATGCAGATGAGGTGGCAGAGGTAGAGCAGGAGGACATTCCTTCTGTATGTCAGGATGAGGACTCTTCTTCGGATGAATCCATGGGGTCATATGAGGATGCTTCTAGGGAGCGTGAGCAGTCATGTGGAGTTGATGATGGTAGGCCAGAGTTGTATTCCAGTGTGCAGGGTGAGCAGTTAGGGGACTCTATGGGAGATATCCTGGATGATGGGTCACTTATGATGATTCAGCGGGAGAAGCATCTGGTGGAGCATGAGTCAGCTGACGAGGAGGCTATGCGCATCATGCATGATAGTCCTTTGGGGGAGAGCCAGATGGAGCCTCACATTGAGTCTGTGATGGATCTACGGCTACCCTTAGGTTTAGCCATTGGTGAGGAGCAAACAGATGTACGGGCATCTAGCAGGGTGGCAGTAGTTGTAGATACTTATCCTCAAGAGATGTTGGAGGTTAATGGGATAGTTCTGCAGGAGGCTAGTAGACAGCAGGAGTATGGCATTTCTAATCAGGAGAGGGAGGAACTATTGGAGATGGTGGAGCATCCATCTTTTGGCCAACCCACTGATGAGGTGCAGATAGATGCACATACAGTCGGCAGAGCTGCAGTACTTTCAGGGAGCAGCATTCTCCAGGGGTACATCGATGGGGCTTGCAACATATCTTGCCCACTTTGGCCCATTATAGAGAGAGGGGCCTTCTTCTGCAGGCAGATCTCGTCGGCAAACAGGACAGGGCAACACGAGTTGAGTATGGAGTGGGACCTCACGCCAGGCTTGTTCTGTATGCAGGTGTCACTGCATTTGATACTTCTTCCGAGATAGATTGGTGGGAGATCATGAGTTGGTACCCTATTGATGGTACGATCTTCTGCGTAGGGAGCATAGCGGAGAAGGGACCCTTAGACATGACAAATGCAGCAGCTTCCATTTGGCAGTGGGGCACAAGTCGACAATTCTTCAACATTCCATCCCGACTTCGGGAAAGCAGGGTTAGCATTGAATTGAGTCAGAGGTTGGATTGGAGAGAGGTGATGAGTTGGTACGCAGTTGGTGGGGCAGTTTATACAGTCAGAGCTACAGCACAGCAGGAGCCATGGAGCATTGATGCTTGTTGGCGGTCTTCGCTTCATGGGGCATCAGCTACAGCTAGAGACAGTGCGCAGTCTGAGCGACTGGACTTGGGCGAAGATTAACCATGGTGGCATTCAAATCCAGGAGGATCAATTGATGTTAGGTGCAATGAGAGATCAGTTTGGGATCCCGGCATTGAGGAGTATGTTCCGGACCCTTAGACATGAAAAATGCGGCAACTTCCAATTGGTAGTGGGGCACAGGTCGACAATTCTTTTGCATTCCATCCCGACTTCGGGAAAGCAGGGTTAGCAATTGATTGAGTTAGGGGTTGGATTGGAGAGAGGTGATGAGTTGGTACGCAGTTGGGGGGGCAGTTTATACAGTCAGAGCTAAGCACAGCAGGAGCCATGGAGCATTGATGCTTGTTGGCGGTCTTCGCTACATGGGGCATCAGCTATAGCTAAAGACAGTGCACAGTCCGAGCTATGGGACTTGGGCGATGATTGACCATGGTGGCATTCAGATCCAGGAGGATCAATTGATGTTAGGTGTGGCAAGAGATCAGTTTGGGATCCCGACATTGAGGAGTCTGTTCCGGGCGACTTGACACAGGAGCGTAGCAGCACCCGGGGATTTGAAATTTGTATGGGATCCGAGCATTGGGTCTCAGTTGCATCGGGCCAACAGAGTGGCTCACATATTTGGATTGCTTGAGGGCAAGCAATCTTGGGGCGGAAGGACTGTAATATTCGTTTTTTTGGTGTCACCTATGACAAGGTTAGGATGGACTTCCAGAGTTAGGAGCAAACAGGTCACAGATACAGGTTAGTGTCATTAGCGGGCCCAGGGCTTTTTGGAGGAGTTCTGAGGAGTTTCTATGAGGATCAATGGCATTTGCTTGATATATTCCATCATCCGCATTGTTTGCCTTTCGTTCCGGTGCATTCCGACAAATTTTGGAAAACTGAGTTATTTTTGGGCTTAACTCAATTAATTACACTCAAAGTGGCATTACAAGAGGAATATGTGATAGAACACCTTAGTGTATAGCTCGTTGGAACTGGGACAAGAATACCTACATGATGGGGTGGTTGGACATCAGTTATGGTGACCTGAGGAGACATGGTAGCCAATTTACTCTTTTCGGCATGTTGACAGGAAGAAATATCCGGCCAACAATAAGGGATCTCCCCGGTAAAAAGTCTCGATTAGACTCTAAACCATTTGTGATAGGGATCCCGTCCGGGGTGTGGGTCCAGCTACCACTGAATACTCCTTTTTCTCGGACACAAACGAGCCCTGCAGACTTATGAACACACGATTATTCGGATGGTATAGGACAAATGGTTGATGAGTCTCAATGAACATAAAACACTACAAATAGCAAAATGAGTTAAAGGATGCAGCCAAAGGAAATGCTGTTAGCAGCACATCATTAGGGTCATGCTTGTAAAAGTTGTTCAAACCACAAAAGAAACAGTTCTTTATGGTTAGAGCACCCTTCACTTCCTTAAGCGGTCTCAAAGATAAGATAAATGTTAGTAATGAAGTTGCTAACATCTCCTAAGTAAACAACCTAACATCATTAACACATAAAGTGAGCTGAAATGTATAAATTATATAAGCAGAAAACGAAGATTAATTAATCATAAAGATATCAGATACATAAGACAAAATATTCATAGTGTTAACACATTAGTCCTCATCAGATACAAGAGTGGAATCAACACAAGTGTTTGTATTCATTCTCAGAAAGGTGTATTCAATGCTATACAATTCTCTTTGCTCCTTTGGAATCCCAAAAAAAAGATCCATTACAATTTCTCGAAGGAAGTATTTATAGAACAAAATTGACCCTTGGGTATCCCTGACTTTTCGCCTTCTTGACCGTTGACATACTCTCCGACTCGAGAGAATTTGCGACTTGCGACCTTGACTTTAACTGCGACCTGCGACCCCTTGTCTGTTGCGACCTGCGACCTCTTCTCTTTGTTGCAATATGTGACTTGGTCATGGAAGCAGTTGGGTGATTGCGAGATCAGGGACATCTACCTGTTGTTGTTCCTTGAGGTAACTGTGCCATGCTCGATAATTTGCAGCAACTAGGGAGACCTGAGGAGTATCTTCTCTCAACCTGTGAAGGCACTCGAGAGCATTTGGGATTAAAGTGTCTCTCTTGATCGTGATCTGGTTCGACAGGGAGGCCAGTTTGGTATAGATCCGGACCGATGTCACGATGAATTGAACAAGGTTTTTTTGTGATGCCGGAAAGTCTTGGGAGGCGGCTGCTTGCCTTATGGGTTGTAGAAATGCTTGAATGTCTTTGGCGACTTCTTCCCACGTTTTTCTTCACCCAGTGCACCCAGAGAAGGAATGTGGTGTACTTCGGCCGTCAATCAGATGTTCATATGCAGACATTACTTTCTCCAAATCCTTAATAAGTTTCTCTTTGGATTGTACCTTTATCTGGATTTGAACTTTGTCATTTTGGGTGCCAATCCAATCTTTTCTAGGCAAAGTGTCCGGAGCTTGTGGATACATGTTCGACCATTCTAGTATTCTGTCCAAGGCAGTAGAGGCTTCCTTTAGCTGTGTGTTCCTCCTCTTGGTTTCTACCTGTGCTTTCAGTAGTGGCGCGACGATTTGTTTTATTGTAAACAGTTCTTCATATACTTGCTTCATGGTGGCTTCCAAAGTGACTAACTCTCTTTGAATAGTGAGTGGCACTTCATTAGTAGGGGCATTCTTAACCTGAAGCTGTTGGACTTCTTCTTCTAGCACGCCTTCTTTTCTTGTTCCGACTTAGCTGTCTTTTGTTCAGAGGCCTTTAGTCTATTCTGCAGGGACAGAATTTCTCTACTCATTCTGCTTACATTCTCCTCTGTGGCTGCTGCAAAAGCAGTGCCAGCTAATGCAATAATAACTGGATTGGTCCTGGTATCCAAGACTATATCCTTTTCTGTGGTGGTTGTAAGGGGTGCAGTAGGGTTCCGTCTAAGCATCTTCTCTTCTCCTGCCTAATTTTGTGTGTAAATTGATCATAGGTAAGTCTTGTCAGATCAAACACTTCCTCATCTTGATCCTCGGAGGTACCCAATTCCGAGAGAGCAAAATGCACATTGGTTGCAGGAGTTGTCTAGGGCACCTCGATGTGTGGCAACTCCGTTTGTTTCTCTGTCTCTAGAGGAGGTGTCTTGCTACCTTCGGCTTCCTTGGAGGAATCTTCCCCTAACTTCCGACTTTCTTCCTCCCTCCTCTTTCGCTCTGCTTCTGCTCTATCTTGTTCTTTCTTTAGCCGGCGCTTAGCTTTTGCTTTATCTTGATCTTCCTTTAGCTTGCGCTCAGCTTCCGCTTTATCTTGCTTTATCTTTAGTTGGCGCTCAGCTTCTGCGTTTTCTTCCTCTTCTTTCCTCCGTTGTTCGTCTTCCCTTTTCTTGCGGGTTTCTTCCACCCACTTCTTTCTTTGTTCTTCCTTCAATTGTTTCTTTCATTTATCCTCCTCTTCCTTTGCCTTCTGCTCAGCTTCTTGTTGAGCTTTAGCCTCCTTTTCTCTTCGCTGGGCGGAAGAGTTATGGCCCGTACCGGTCCTTTGATTCTTGGCTTTCGAAGACGAGGCTCCTCCCAGCGTATGGATTCTTTCCTCTAAAGTTTGATTGTCTTGATCTTCTTGATCGGTTGATTCCTCTGGAGCGGCCTCCCTATCTTTGTTGTACCAGTTCTTGATTCTATTTTCATCTGGGCATTCAGTATGTTGGTAGCTCCATTTAAATTTGGCCCATTTGCAATGGGCGGGGATGATTCTCTCAGGATCATACGTCCGGTGTGTCACGGGAGGTAGACAAAATCCCTTGACTTGCTCAGCCTCTGCCTCTACTTCCCTGAAATATTTGACTGTGTAGGCGTCGATAGTGAGCGGCAGAGTGGGCCATGGCTTCTTCTTGCCCTTAGTGAGAACCTTTGAAAAACTGCTCGACATCTGGTAACATGTTTCTTAGAGGAGTAGTTTGTCGGTGACGAACTAGGGCAGTGCGTGGGGAGCCTTGAGCGACCCAAAGACTCGGATAAAAGTGTTATCCGTGACAGGAAACTAGTTGGCCACTCGAGTTATTGTCTCTGTTGACCACACTTCGTCAACTACCCCATAGCAGTACACCCCCATTTTTTCAAATGGGATTCGTCATGTTCGACGTGGTTGCTGGCAGATCACAATCCGTCCACGATCTCCGTGGATGAACACCTGCACACAGAAGAAACGAACAGATACATGCATAGGAACCGGCATACGTAACTAAACATCGGTCAGAAAAGATATTACTCGCATTAACATGATAGAAACAGGAGTGGAACCATAATCATAGTCATCTATTAAAGTGATAAACGAATAGAAGTTACAACCAAGTTCTGACGTCGCAGCTTCCTTCGAACGGGTCTCCGGTTGTCCACGTCTCGCAAAACTCGCCAAGGAAAGGGAAACCTCTCCAGAGTCTCGTAACAATGGTCTCCTCGCTTGAATGGGCCTTAAGGGAAAGAAGGGATTCTTTACAGCACAAAGGCACTTGGGAATAGGGAGATGCAAAGCTTCAGCACTTCAAGACTAGCTTGCCATGGATCTGAGCAAGCTTTTATAGATGGGAAAGGAGGGAGTTGGGATCCCTATTATTATGGGATTGGCCCTATCAACAAGGAAGGTTCCATAGAAGGTGGCAAAACTACTTCCCTTCCATAGAACTCCCGTAGCCAAACCTCCCAACTCAAGATAGGCAGTGGTTGTGAGTTTGTTTGAACTCAACTTCCGCCATCCATATATAAAAAGCAGTCCCTAAAATGGGTGGCGCGATTGCTGCTCTATGACAGAGCGCCAAGTGGCGCGACCTCTTTACAGGATTTCCCTGAGTGGCGCGAGTATTGAACTGTCTACCCGCGCCAATGAAAAAAGAGCTGTTTTTCATGGATTTTGCAAGGAGATGTCTCAAGGAAAATTGAAGCTCATACTCAGAGGGATGCATTGATGATGTTTTCAAGGCATGATAGTGTTCACAGGTCACATAATGGGTCCTCCATTGTGCGGGATGGGGAATGGTAGGAACGGTGACAAATTACTGTGTAACAGATGCCCCCTAAAGCATGAGGCCCGAGAGAGAGAGGGGTGAAATGCTTTACGAGAACATGTCCAACTGAAGGCCCGCCGTCGGAAAACCTGCACAGAAAGATACAACTGATATCTCAAGTACATGATATATATCTATGGTATGGACGCAGCCATCCGAACAGAGTATGCTATAATCCGGATCCAGGGTATGGGCGCAACCATCCAACTAAGATCAAACAAATAGACTCGGGTATGGTCGCAGCCATCCAATCATTGAGTCATGTACATAATGACAATAATCCACAATCGCAGCCTGGATTACAACAGACACAATCCAGGGTCTTGCGCTCCATCTCGACCCAAACAAGTGCAAGTTCTAGCATGCGAATGTGTGAGCTGATGTCGAACATGCAAGAACATCGTCTGATTACCAGCCAATAATGAAAGCCGTTAACAGACGCGAGAGAAACCACCAATAATGGCGATGGTCCTCAAGGTACTACAGGTACAATCTACGGCATGTGAATAAATGAGCTGACGTCGAACACCCGCAGAATCATCCGATCGGAGGCCAATAATGAAAACCTCTCGTCGAATGCGACGAACCTGCCATTAAGGCATGCAGGCTCCAAGGTACCATCAGGAGTCTCTAGACCAACTTCCTGGATAATGAGTTGAAGTCGACAGGGAGTGACCTTGATCGAAGGTGGGCCATAATGATTCCCACATCATCGACACGAGACAGAGGAACATAATGTTTTGTTGTGAATCGGGACCATATGAGAAACAGAGGAAGGTTGATATTTGCAGAGGCCAACTTCTCTTGAACACATAAACGGCACGACAATGGACTTGGCAGTATTTGACATCAACGGATCAAAGGTCATGGCGACGAGGCAGTGAACAGATGAGAGGTCAAAAGAGATTACCCAAACCCATGGAAGCAAAGTGAAGCAACGAGATGAGATGTCCCCAACCCGACACGAATGCAGACAAGTGCCATGTTCAAGAGCGACATACTGCCGACGATAACGACGATGGTTCCATTTTTTCCCCACCATCTTGGTGAGTACCTCTTTATTTTTACACAAGCTTGAAGAGGATACCATATGCTTGTCATATAAGTCCGCCCTTCGGGCGAATCCATCCTAGTGCATTTAACGAGTCCTAGGAAGGAGAAACTCGGAGAACGTCATTGCGACGGAATCCAATGTCATCGGGGTTTAACGAGTCTGACAAAGGAAGAACTCGGCGTCTTTTCATGTTTAGAGAGTTTGAAAAGACAGCGGAAAAGAAAACTCCACAGGTCCCTTTTCGTCAATAGTTCCCCAGATCCGAAAAGGTAGAAAACAATATCCAGGAAAACCTCCTAGTCGCGATAGGCTAGGGTATTCCTTTTTCGTAATCGATCCAGCCCAGCCCGAAAAAGGGTTAAACTTATACTGGGTGAATGTCGATTCGTGTCCATTTTAACAAGATCGAAACGACAAGGGCCTCGGCGATCTTTTCATATTTAGAGAGTCAGAAAAGAGCTGAAAGATGACTCCGGAGTGACTTTTTCGTGTATTTACCGAGTCCGAAAAAGTATAAAATACAACTCGTTTCCACCTTCTAAGTCGCAAAAAACCTGTCACTGCACATACCCAACAAGCGTAAAATCCATTTTCGACATAATACATGCAAATATTTGACAAGAAATAACTTTAAAAACTCATTTTAACGTCGAAAAGTTATAAATATGTCCAATGGTAAAAAATAAAATTACTTTTTACTATTTACCTTGTGGAGAGTAGCAGTGGTCCATTTGGAGCAGAATCTTCTGACGGCGATTGCGACCGATCCAGGCAACCATTCAGCGTCTCGTCTGTGATAGGTAAGAGGCGCTCCTTTTCTCTTTCTTTCCATGTATTTTTTAATGAATTTCCCTTAGAAATCAGCTCTGTAAGGGCACTCTTGAATTTTTAGGGCCGGCCCAAGTGGCGCGGGTATAGGGCACGGACCCGCGCCACTGAGCTCTTTTTATCAAAGGGCCCGCGCCACATGGCGCGACTGTCAGCAAAACACTGTCGTCAAAATTTCCGCCTAAAAAACCTCTATTATATGCCAAATTCTTGAATTTTTAAGCTTACAGAAGATCTAATCAAGGGCTTTGAACCATGTGAATGCAGATAAACAGTCAGAATGGCAATTGAATGGAAGGAACGGGAACACGGAGATGAGGACGAAGAGGCCATGAAAAATGAGAATTGCATGAACGCTCTAAGGGACTGTGGCCTAAAGAAATTCTTCCTCACGCCATGCTTACGAGCTCAGCCTGAGCTCCTCCAATATTTGATCAACCTCTGGGATGAAAACGACCAGGTATTCAGAATACGAGACCAGGTGTTGGAATTGGAGGTCACCGACATTTACTTTGTTACTGGATTATCCCGCAGGGGTCCAATCCCTGTACTGACTGGGAGCAGACCATCGGGGGAGAAGATGGAAGAAGTAATGGCGCGGGTGTGCCGTGGGGCACAAACAGGAACAGGGAGTAAGAAGGTGTACATCTCGACCATCCCCGACCTAGCACTGAGAGTCGTACTCCACACCATTACGCGGGCTGCTGGATCGTAGGCACCGCATGAGGCTTCAAAGGCTCAACTCTTACTGGCCTCAGAATGCATGGGTCCCCGACTGTATGACTGGGCAACAGCTGTCACCATTAACATGAAAAGGCAGCTCACAAAGTGCAAAAAGGGCAAACTGAAGCAGTTTGGGTATGGTTCCATCTTGGTGTCGTTCATTGTGGAACGCATACCAACCTTCCAGGGCCAAGAGGCCCCTGTGGCGAGTCCAGTACCACGAGAGCCGAGAATGGCTCGCTGGGCAGCACTGATGCCCAGATCTGGAGGCGGGCAACAGATGTCCTGGAAGCCCGAGTTCTTCGGATGGATACGGCGCCAACTGATCGTTGTGGAAGATTGGCCCTATGCGGGAACTGACTTTACAGGGGACCCGGATCTCCCGCTACCAGAAGGAGACCACTGGGACGAAGAGCTGGGTAAGACCTCATATTTTTGATTTTATGTTTATATGATTTTTTTTTATTAATACACAGTTGTCTTAACGCAAAAATACATGCATGCAGATGTAGGACCTGAGAGACCAGCCGGGATGTCTCCTATCTTCCGGAGGACACAGCTCGCCCCTGAGATCCAGGGGGAAGGTGCCGGAGGAGGGGCACTGGTTCAGAACCTTGAGGGGATCGTTCATGGGATCCCATACTATGCCCGACTGTCAGATGTACCACTGGAGTACCAGCGCCATACGGTGGGAGTCCCAAATCGGCTCCACCGAATCCTGAGGCGGCTAGTGCGTGCAGTAACGTGCTATCATGAGCACCATGCTGATTAGTCTCTGGGATTTAGCCACACCTATTTTTTGAGAGACTCAGTGTCTCCGGATGTATTAAGACACTTATGTATATTTTTTGAGTTTTATGTGACACACTTCTACGTAAACATTTCGATATCTATATATGCATATCTATTTCTGGATGAGTCTTCTTTACATGTGATGATGATTTATAAATTGCGCAAATGTCTATCTAACACCAAATTTGCTACTGTATCTGCTAATGCATTCAAATGTCTGGGTATATGATGATATGTAATATATTCAAAACTCCTTTCCAGTAATCGAATACGCAAATACAATCGTAAAATGGACGGGTTTCTTACCGAATAGCGCCCGTTCAGCTGCAACACTACAAGCTGTGAATCTAGGTACACGAGCAATTCACGGATACCAAGGTTTATTGCCTCGGTTAATAATTCCAACACGGCGCTATATTCCGCGATATTGTTCGTGGTACGTCCTAAACAAACACCTTGCAGGTCGATCAACTTCACCAGCAGGATCGTAGATTACCCAGGCTGCAGAAGACAGATTCCTGGTACTGCGGGAGGCACCGTCCGCGAAACCAACAAATGGATGAGTAGACATCTGCACAACCAGGAAGACCCGATCAGCAGAAAGACGTTTACAAAGCACACCACACCATGCACACAAATGACAACCACACACCTATGTACACACACCACACCAAGAAATCATTTCAGGCGTAGTACTTTTTGAGGTACAGCCCATTTCTGGGCTGCGCCAATGGAACTCCTTCGTAGTCTATAAGCTCGTAGGCCCCATTTTTCAAAACACGTTTCACTATATAGGGACCGTGCCACATGGGCTGGATTTTACCGGCACCAAGCTTATCATGTGCCTGATCATACAAGAGGACTAGGTCTCCTTCAATAAAAGAACGGGGAGAAACAGATTGATCAAAATGCGATTTGACCCTCTTCTTTTGTGCTTCGATAATCAAAGCAGCTAGACGACGGGTTTCATCCAACCGTTCAAGATACAGAAGATGCTCTTCCTCAGGAGAAGTATCCGGTAAGAGCTCCACAGCTAACTTAAGCGAAGGAATTTCGCATTCAACCGGCAAAGTAGCTTCCAGACCGTACACCAGTTGGAATGGTGTGAATCCGGTTGCACTTTTAGCAGATGTTCGGTACGCCCAGAGAGCTGAGAACAGTTGGAGATGCCAATTGGATTTATGAATCCCAACTGTTCGTTGAAGCATGGTGACCAAAACCTTGTTCACCGCTTCAACCTGACCGTTCGCTTGAGGGTAGTATGGCGTTGAGCTGTCGTGACGCGGGCCCAACGCAGCTGTCAGCTCCGCCATCATGTAATCACGGAAATGAGTACCGTGATCAGTGACGATAGCTTGAGGGACCCCGAATCGTGCAATAACATGGTTGAATAAAAAAGAAGCAGCCGTTCTTCCGTCAGCAGCAAGTGTAGGCATCGCCTCGGTCCACTTAGTGAAGTAGTCGACGGCGACGATGATATACGCATGCCCCCCGGCCGAGTGAGGGTTACACGTCATAAAATCTACGCCCCATTTCGCGAAAGGGCCGACGGTAATAACGGGATGCAAAGGAAACGGCGGCGCGCGCATCTTGCGCTGAAAAATCTGGCACGGATGGCATTTTCGGACTGCGGTGATGCAATCCTTGAATATAGACGGCCAGAAGTAACCTGCCCTCAGAATCTTTTGGGCAGTGGCATATCCGGACATGTGTCCACCACAGGCGCCACTGTGGCAGTCATTCAAGACTTTCTCAGCCTCGTCCAAGGTAAGGCATCGTCGGAGCACCGAATCTACTCCAATACGATATAGGGTATCTCCCACTATGCGGTAGGGTTGGGACTGGTGCCGAATCCGACGGCGTGCAGCTTTATCCAACTCAGACCGGAATGTCGCGGTCTGAAGATACACTATGATGTCCCCGTACCAAGGATCACGAGTATCGATAAGAAACAACGTTTCGTCCAGAATATGATCTTCAGTGTGTTCAGGAAGAGAGTCTGTCGGGAGAGAACAAATCAAATCCGCGAAGACCAGTGATTTAGTTGACTTGGCAGTGGTGAACTCCAAATCAAACTCCTGCAGGATGACAATCCATTTGGAGTACTTGCCCCCCAGAAATTTTCTGGAAAGAATATATGTCATGGGGTTGCAGTCTGAAACCACTGTGATCGTGCGCAAAAGGATGTAATGGCGGAAGCGCTGTACAGCGTGTACGGCTGCTAAGGCCAACTTCTCAACATGTGCATAACGCGTTTCCGGGTCGAGAAGGTTCCGAGAAAGGTAATAAACAACATGTTCATCACCGTTCTCGTCATCCTGCACCAAGATCATGGCGATGGTGCTTAATGCGGCGGCTAGATACAAAGCAAAGTCGCGGTGGTAGTCCGGAGGACGAAGCAATGGAGCATTGACTAGCAATGTCTTCAGCTTCTCAAAGGATTCTTGAGCGATTTCGTCCCAATGAAAGGGAACATTCTGCTTTAACAAACGAGTGAATCCTTTGGCCACCTCGGCGTAATTCGGGATGAAGCGCCTAAGAAAATTCGCTTTCCCCTGCAGACTCTACAACTGATAAAGGGAGGAGGGTGACGGGAGATTTACAATGGCCTCAACCTTTAGAGGGTCGAGGCGAATTCCGTCTTTCGAGACTATAAAGCCTAAAAGACGGCCAGAGTCGACGCAGAAGACGCACTTATGAGGATTCAGCCTAATATTGTAGCGTATGCAGCGAAGAAATATCTGGCGAAGATGTTCCGGATGATCCTCTCGCTTACCCGAATGGGCAGGCAAGTCGTCCAGATAAGGCTGGACAATATGGCGAATATCATGAAAAGCATATGACATAGCACGTTGAAACGTGGCGCCGGCGTTCTTTAAGCCGAACGGGAGTTTTTTATATGCAAAAGTGCCCCACGGACAGATGAATGTGGTCTTATGTTGATCCTCAGGTGCAATGTTAATCTAGTTGTAACCTGAGAAACCGTCCATTAAGGAATAGATCTCACTCCCGGCGCAATCGTCGATAATCTGATCGATAAACGGAGTGGGATAATTGTCCTTAGGGCAGGCGCGATTGATATCGCGATAATCTACACAGACTCGAATGGTACCCTGCTTTTTATCGACAGGGACGATGTTGGACACCCATTCTGTAAGGGGGATAGGATAAATAAACCCCGCGTTCAGAAGTTTTTCAACCTCTGCCTTGATAGCGGCGGCTTTCCGAGGATGCATGGGACGCAAGCGTTGGCGCACGGGTTTCGCACCTGGATAGGTTGGAATCTCGTGCACGACAATACCAGGATCAATTCCCGGCATTTCCTCGTAGGACCATGCAAAAACATCTCTGAACTCTTTGAAAAGTTCCGTATAGACCTGGATCTCTTCGGGAGAACAGGTCACACCCACATGAATGTTCTCAACAATCCCTGGTTTGACAGAGATGTTGATAGGAACCGTTTGAGTAATGTTACTCAGATTGCCTTCCGAAAAGACCTCATGCGTCAAGATCGGTGTTTGAAGAGGAGGGAAAGGAACCTGAGTAGCATAGCGCTCGAGACAATCCGTCATTGCCCCCAAGCTAGGCATAAACGAGGAACGATGATGCCCATCGCCCCAAGGTAGCTCCTCCAGAGACATAGTTTCAATTATAGCCTCATCTGAGGGAAAAGTCTCTCTAAGAGGATCAGGTGAATCAGCCTGACCAAGCCAGGGGGATTGCGAGTAGACGTCAAGAGCCATGCTCATCGGAGCATGCTGAGGAGGTGGAGGGTCCGATGCGGCAACAATCTCACAGTAGCTGATCTCTACTGGCGTTAAAGGCATGGATTCTCCAAACTCATATACCTGCTCAGGTGTAGGAATCAGCCAGGGGTCATCACTCCTGGACAACATGTTAACTTGAGCGGTATTCGGTGGCGGCGCAGGGAAAATACCCATGAGGACTGGGTCTTTGAAGAGACCGGGTCCTATGCTGTCTGGGGGATTCGGAATTTGATCCACATACGGCACGTTGTTCTCGGAGCTAGAGGTAAAAAATGACAACTGGTCTACCGTGACAATCTTGCCCTCGTGAGGGAACTTGATGAATCGAAAGACAGTAGACGGCACGCAAAGCATGGCATGGGTCCAGCTGCGGCCAAGAAGTATGTTGTAGTTGAGTTTAGCGTCAACTACTTCTACTTCCACGTTGACAGTTTTTCCCTGTAATGTAATCGCCAGACTCTCGAGAACTCCCAGGGGTTTAGATTCCCGGCCATCAAATGCCTCAAGGGCATTGGGAGATGACGATAAAGTTGGAGAGCCGATGGCTCTCCAACAAACGGAGGACATAACACAAGTAGATGCACCCTCATCTACGACGGCTCTGTGAACGTCCAGGCCGTTAATCCTGACTTGAATAATCAAAGCGATTTGATGTGGAAGCCGGGGAGTAAAATTCTCCAGATCAAAGGTGAGAAGGCTCGAATCGGCGGGATCAATACCACCGATGGCAGACAATAAAGCCTTTCGTTGTGAAGGACAACTCTGAAGAACCTCAAGTGCAGACATGGCACATGGCGCCTGTGCCAGATCCTCAACAATACTGTAATGTTGAGCGGCACGAGCGTTTGGATTATAAGAGGATCTCCGAAGAACACCCTTGGGAGGTGGCTTCACAACGGGTTCGAGAGTCGACTTCTCAATTTCCAATGAACCAGAAGCAGATGCGGGAGGCGGTCCATCCGCCACTACCTTCCCGGGTGCATGCTGCTGATTATTGTAATCCTTGGACCTCGTAGCGATAGTGATAGGTGCATTAGTCTTCATCATGAAAACTTGAGACCCAAACGGTACCGATGATGAACCTTGTTCGACCATCTGGGTCTGCTGAGATGGAAATGGCTCTTTTAAAACAGCCGGAGTTCCCTTTGAGCCTTTAAGAAGTTGACTGACTTCGGATCGTCTTGGACAATCTTTAGTGTAATGGTCAGCTTCACAGATGAGGCAAGGAAATTTCGGCTTACGTTGTGAGCCATCCTCAGATCGAGATTTAGATTCCGGTTTTGGGGCATCAGATCTTGATTTGCCTTTGCCCTTCTTCTTCCCCTTGGAGGATTTGTCCGCAGGACTGGCCTGGACGGCATTTACCTCCGTGGTTTTACCAGAATCAGATGAGGCGGGATTAGCAGAGGTATTATGGGAAGAATTAGCCTTCTGCCTCCCATTCGAAGACTTCTTCGAATTTTGAGAAACGGAACCGATGACACCATCCACGGAAGGGGTGGGTTGGGTCTTTTTGGCTCCGGGCCGTGGTGCATCAGGCAGGATGTCATAAAGCGTGCCAGATTGGGAATAAACCAGATCCAAGTACTGGGCACGCGCGATAGCTTGTTCCTCCGTCACACATGCTCCCATCGCGATATCCTGAGCGATTTTGTTCACAAAGGAGGTGGTGAACCAGTGAGTCAGAATTTGATCAGGTATGTGAAACTTGATCAGTCGACGACGGCGCCGCCACTCGTGGATGTGATCCGAGATGTGAGTGGCCGAGTCCTGCTTCAGAGAAGACAGGAGGTGCGTCCCAGTCTCATGCGGGCCCCCGCGTCAGCGCGGAAATGCGTGAAGCCACAGCACGAGTTGAAATCTGAAAAATACCCGCGGGGCCGGCTCTATGTACCACTTAGCAGCAGCTCCTGTTAACGTACGCTGGAAAAGACGCAAACGAACCGAATCGTCAGTCCAAGAGTTAGACGAGCACCGGAGGTGATACGTCATCACATGCGCCTGGGGGTCTTCTCCAGATTTGCCCTCAAACTTGGGACAGTCTCCTGGTATCTTGGTCGGAACCGGGGGCCAATGTGGATTATGAGAAATCGGATCATTGGTCAACTTCGAAACGTCCGGTAGATCCAAGGTAGCCAGGAACGGCAATGGAGGGTTAATTCCCATGCCAGTCCCAGAATAAGGTCCGGTACCCATGCTCCTCGATGGTTGTGAATATCCCTGCCCCCATGGGTTCTGTCCCGTAGGATTCTGACCGTGAGGGGCATAATTCGTATATGGGGCTTGATTTTGGTTCTTGGTAACCATTGTTACCATTGTGTGGGGCACGATGTTCGGGGTTAGGGCCACGATTGACCGTCACTTGTATCGCCGGCGTTGGATTTGAGTAGCGAGCATAGTTAAGAGCCGTGAGGAGGAGGATGCGGAGAGCGCGGAGTGGTTATAGTTCGGTTGAGACTGACCATGAGGGATAATAACCACTCGGGGATAGTGAAGCTGGCGATAAGTGGAACCACTGCCGAACACAGTACGTAGGGCGCGAGCATTGATTTCGACACGGCATTGAGGTATGAGCGAGCTGGTGGCCGAAGTGAACGAATGAGGCTTGCAGATGAGCAAGTTGACCCTAGTGAGGCGCTCTGAATGAACGGGGTTGTGAATGAGGCGCGGCGGGTTGCGCGGGGGGCCGGTTGTAAGTGAGCCCCGGGTTGCACCGAATAAGCCGGTTGGCCTGGAGGCGGGACGCCAGGTTGTACCGGATGACCCGGTTGGCCTGGTGGTGGAACAGGACCAGGTGCTTGCTGGAAACCAGTTTGACCTGAAGCAGAACCATAAAGTGGTCCTGGCTGATATGCAACGTTAGAGACAACGGGATATTGCGGTTGCATCGGTAAAGAAGGCTGGATTTGCCCCCCAGGTCCATAGGTCGGTCCCTGTTGATACCCCGGCTGAGGCTGAGCAGGTTGACCAGCAGGGTTATAATATGGTCCTTGCGGATTATAGAAGGGCCCTTGCTGGCCCGCAGAGTAGCCTTGATTGGGCTGTCCCTGTGGGTCGTACTGATAGCCAGGTTGGCCTGCAGGTTGACCTTGGAAAGGTTGTGCCTGCAAGTTCTGAGCCTGGTTGTACGGTAAACCTTGAACATAAAGATAGGCCTCAGGAGCAGGGAGACGCAAAATACCCCCATGCTCGTCAAGCTGACCCGGAAAACCATACACGGGAGTGCCGTCTTGTGCATAGTGCGAAAAGAAAGACCGATAAGGATCTTGGGGGAGCTGTCCAGCTCCGTCGTTCGGCTGCTGTAAAAACAACCGATACTCCTCCGGAGAGATATTCTCCGGTATAGCAGTAGCTAGATAAATGTCCTCTGGAGTTGGCCCAGATCTAGAAGCAGATGCTGAGGCAACAACAGAAGAGGCAGCCACACAGACAGTGGGTCGCACGGGAACAGAAGTGACGGGCGTCGAAGGAGACACCCCGGGTGTAGTGGCAGCTGGCCTCGAAGCAGGAGATGATATTCCCATAGAGGCAGCAGCTGAAATAATCTGACCCAGAGATCTGTATCCCTGTGGCAAAGAAGGACCAGCTGACGATGTGGTAGCCAGCTCGGACTCGTCTCCCTCAAACAATCTACGAGGGATGCGCTGATAGTCATCAGACCCGGGAATTTCCTCACCAGAATCACTCATGGTTGATCCTGCCGTTAAATCACGCAGAAGACGGCGAGGACTAGGAGGAAAAACAGCAGCAATAAACGGTGAACCCGATGTGAGAGAAAGGAAATCAGCTCCTAATCTCAATTCAGACACAGGGTCCGAAAAGGGCCAGTGGAACTCAACTGGCTCTCCAAAGGGTTGCTCGGCGAGGACCGGTCCCCCGTCAGGGAACTCGGAAACAACAGGCTGCTGTGGTTCAACAGAAGGCTCAGAAGCCTTTGAAGAATCGTCCGTGTAAGGACTACCAGTAGATGAAACTGAGGGTTCCGCCACCGTGACAAAAGACCAGAAGAAGAGAAAACACACACACACGGGCTGAAAATGAATTAAGACACACGATCAAACAGTCACAAGCAATATCTAAACGGGTGTGTTATCGTGGGAGATTGATTTTACCATATTGGAAAATAAACAAATTCTACCGTTTCATGTTTTAAGAGTCGAGAAACGATAAAAAGATGACTCTATCTCTTTCAGAGTTGACACAAGCGTGAAAGGACAAGCGCTTGACGGTCTTTTCAAGTTTAGGGAGTCAGAAAAGACCAAATGACTGCTAAGGAAAAACTAGGCACAAAGGGTGTACCAAATATCCGTGAACTGCAATATACACCTTGGTTTCAATAATGAAACAGAAATCGACCAAGGACTTTCCGTACGTGCAGGTAGTCTCCCCGAATGCTGTGTTCGGTGTATCACGGGTATAGGGCGGCAGACTCGGCTTCCTATGGATAAAGGGTTGAAAACCTATAGGGGTCTCCCTTTATATACGCGACGGTACGGGGAGCGCAAGTCCGTACTAGCGCTGTCTAAAGCCAACAGGCGAACGACAGCTGCTAGGTTTAACGACGCCGGAACACGTCTCTAGCCTAGACCTTCTAAATATGTTGCGTTAAGTTCCAATGTTGCCTTAGGTTAATTGAATGAATTTTACGGTTGATCTTCAATTAAGTTTCAATTTCCAGGCCTTATCGTATGTAGTGTCTCCTAAATGCAAGCTATATGCCACGATGCAACATTTCGTTCGATGAAAACTAGTTAAATGAGAGTTGAGAGCTTTTATACAAAAGAAATGAACGGAATACAAACAAGAATGTCTCTAATGCAACTAATGCAATTGCACACTTTTCATTCAAACACTAATCACTAGTAATACGGAAAAGATGACAATTTGCACTAATTAAAAACAAAAGAGATTATATATTTTTTTGATTTTCAATGTTTAATAGCTAATGTGCACTGAAAACAAAAGGAACAATTGGAGAAATGATAACTAAGAGAGCGAAGCAAGCAACATTCACTCAACAAAGCAAGCAACCAAATCTCTAAATCGACCCAAAGTCTCTCAAATCGAAGAAAGACTCGAAAACACCCAATGGACCGTGAGATCTGGGTCCAAAGCAAGGGCAAACGAATTCTGAATGAAAGAATGAACAATCACTCAAAAGACGCAACAAAACAATCAAAGACTGCTAAGAGGGCGTGGAGAATCAATCAACAAGTCGACGGGACAATCAAGACACCAAAACTCCCAAGGAGGGCTCGATTCACTATGCCACTAGATGCCCTAGGGCTCAAATCGTGAAACCGATAGATAGAGGCAAACAACCAAAGGATAACGGTGAATTCCAGTCAAACCAGAGTCCAATACACTCAAACAATCAGGAAATCAAGAAGAAAAGTACTGGTCAAGCTCAGAAAGCCAAAAATTGAAGAAACTCAAAAAAGTCACAGGGGTGGCGCGACTGTGGCCTTGAAACTAGCGCCAGAGGCCGAGTGGCGCGAGGCAGACAAATGCAACACGCGCCAAGTGGCGCGACTGTCAGGTAAAAACCCGCGCCAGTCGAGTTCTTCAATGAAAATTAAAAAACAAGCTAATCTGAAAAGAGACCAACACAAGCTAAGCAAACCAAGAGGCTAAAATAATGAAAGAATCCAACCCAAAAGGTTCATCAAGCAAGGAGAAACAATCAAAGCGAACCAATCATAAACGGGACAAGGAAAATCGGATGTTCCCCAGTGGAGTCGCCAATTTGTTGAGGAGGTAAATCCCCTCTGCGGACAGAGGCGATCCCTACTAGCCCAGCAGGGGTCTAGCAACAAACAAACAATGCTATGACGCAAGCTCCTAGTTACGAATGAAAGACTTGGGATAAGAGCCTACCCGGATTCCAACGCTAGATCTGAAGAAGAAGATGTCCCCGTCCTTCAGCCCTGGCAGATCACAATCCTTCCACGATCTCCGTGGATGAACACCTGCACGCAGAAGAAACGAACGGATACATGCATAGGAACCAGCATACGTAACTAAACATCGGTCAGAAAAGATATTACTCGCATTAACATGATAGAAAAAGGAGTGGAACCATAATCATAGTCATCTATTAAAATGATAAACGAATAGAAGTTACAACCGAGTTCTGACGTCGCAGCCTCCTTCGTACGGGTCCCCGGTCGTCCACGTCTCGCAAAGCTCGCCAAGGAAAGGGAAGGCCTCTCCAGAGTCTCGTAACAATGGTCTCCTCACTTGAATGGGCCTTAAGGGAAAGAAGGGATTCTTTACAGCACAAAGGCACTTGGGAATAGGGAGATGCAAAGCTTCAACACTTCAAGACTAGCTTG